>JBDJHY010073364.1:0-13838 GCA_039654485.1 Withania somnifera
TCTATGAATGGTTCTTTTTAATGTGTTAGACCTTGGGTACTTAGCTTTTTTCTCCACTTTAATGTTTTTATATAGGTCGAGTTTGGGGTTTTAATGGGTTGGTGATCAAATTTTACTCTTACTAAGGCTTATTTTCAGTGACGGTTGTTATTGGGTTATTTGGGTTTCAATGGTCAAGGCAGGTTAATATAAGCATATTGATCTTTTAGCGGATGATATAATTGTTTTGAGTCTGGGCTATAGATGGTGAATTAGTGAGTAATTTATGGAGTTGATCTCTGTAATGTGGTATATGGTTTAATTTCTGGTTTCCTATGGGGCACTGTTCTTATTTCTTCTTCGGTTGGCATCGTGATGTTGGTTTTAGATGTGTGTGAGGTATTCTGGGTAGCATTTGGTCAGCTTTGATGGTGATATTAGCATCTATGTGTGAAATCCTATGATTTTTTTCAGTTTGGTCATAGTGACGGAGTAGTGATTTTGAATTTCTAGCATTTGAAGTCCCGTGGAAGTTTTCCCTTGCCTCGAAAGACTTTTAAGTGTCCAAGCAGGGCTTGTGTAGTCTTTGGTATCCCATCTTAAAGTTTTATTTTTCTCCTTCCTCCTTTCTTTGGACTTTTGGGGATGAATGACATTTTAGTAATATATGTGTTAATGAACCTTTTGTTCATTTTTATGTCTTTGTATTTTCTTGCATCTTAGAGCTTTCTTTGAGTTGTACTGAGTCATTTATGACTTACTCGGACTGAGGTTTGGTTCTCGGGTCATTCATTTGATCATTATGTTTGCTTCCCTGTTTTAAGGCCTTGGCTTTTGATATTGTCAACTTCGATCTACATTCCTTGAAAATGATCTCGAAATTGGACTCCTATAGTTTCTTTAGTTCTGGAACATGGATTTTGGTCTATACAAACTTTTGTTTTGTCACAACCAAATATCTCAGATCATGATGGCACCTAATGTCGGACTTGTAGGAAGATCAAACCTATAGCCCAGAGGAGCAAATGAAAGGACAACGTAGCAAACTACTCAAAGAAAAAGAAAGTAAAGTGACAATAGTAGTAAAAGGTGAAGTGATCTAAGTAGGATAAGGTAACAAAGATAGTAAAACCATCCAAAAACTTATTACCAGTGTATACACAAGCTGCTATACAGTATGGAATACAAAAATATTAAAGTACAATAGACACATCTATCTCGAGAATACAAGAGCGACAAAAGATAATCTTAAGAGATACAGGTAACTCTGAACATCTGGATCTTACACAATACATCTGAAGTCAACTAGATTGCATGATTTGCAATGTTATAACGATAAATCACACCCATATTTTCACCCAAGAAGATACATAAGTGTAGTATGAGTGCTAGTTTCCAGAGCAACGAGTACCCAATAAGCCCTGAAGACCCTACTGAGCGCATAACAGTATAACCACAGTAAATAGCACGAAGACAATATAGTGAGTCATCGAAGCAGATAAGAAGAATATGGAAGCTAGCTTTACAAGTAGGAGAAATAAATAGCAAAGTCAGCAAAATAGGAGCTAAGGTAAGAAAGAAAATATCCCTGGGATCCGTGTAGCAGTACAATAGTGAATAATGGGAAATAACAAATATATATAGGGGACGAGGGGTGTACCAGTAACCTCAAGAATGATAAGGAATAAGGAAATATATAACAAGATAATATAATCACTGATAACACACTACTAAAGGATGAATGCTAAGTAACAACTACCACTACAACTACAACTATCCACAAAACACGTAAGAGGTAATGATTGCAAATAAACACTTCACTAACCTTGTGCACCAGAAAGGGTACACAAAAGGCACATTCACCCGGTGGTATCCCATACTACCAGAATACACGAAATTATCAAACATAAGATAAAGAGGTCGGTCATAAGTGTAATCATATGCCCTCTCTCGGCCTGGGTACCAAAAGTAGGACCTATGGGACTCATCGACAGGGACCCTTCCCACTGGATGCAGACCATGCTTAAGGGCCCAAGGGGTGACCAGACCACATACCCTCAGATCAGAGGAACAGTATATTAGTGCCTCAGTAATCAAAATTAGTATCTAAGATCTACAAGGTAAATGGTATCTCCATCTCGATGTCAAGGTATCAATATGTCTTGGGGTCTCAGTAGCATCAGTTTTCATCAACTATAACATAGTTGGAAAAACGTTTTACTCGCTGCCCGAAATGGGACTCAAGTGCCGAGTATTAATAAATGATAGTTCCTCATGACAGATTGTGAAACTTGGGCTAAAAAATAGAAAAAGAGTAATCGGGTGGTCAACCATTGATCAGTACTAAAACCAAGTCCAAATACCTTATTTATTATTAAAAATTCCATTTCAACTAATTTTAGTCCAGTTTAACCATTTTGATATAGAAAATTGTCCCTTGAGGCCATAACACCTCAAATAGTTAGTTTCGTTAGGCCTTTAGACCTCAAAATATTGTATTCCAGGTGCCAATCACATCAGAGGGTATGCTACATGAATGCACAAACACAATAATACCATAACAATCATATGGCCCTGCATAGGCCCAATCTACAACTAGCAGTACAAAACACCAGCCAACAAGCCCAACCTTCAGCTAACAACACATAACACCAACCCAAACCTGAGGAAAAACCCAAAAACCAACCCACACATCAACATCCTATATTTCCAGAGTCATCCTATGGGCAACAAAAGGACAATTCTAGGTTAGAGGCTTCGTATCACACCAATCTTCATCAAACAAAATGGAAGAATAAGAGAAGTACTAGAAATCAAGGGTCACGATATCTTCCTAATAATCCCAGCCCAAGGATAGTATTTAGTGTAATTATATTGACAATACCCTAAGTGTAGTTCAAGGGAGCATTCCTATTGTTCGATGAAAAAGAACATAATGGTCAACTCGTATGATATCAAATACGCTCGAACAAGCTTGAAACTAGCAAAATACTGTAATTACCCTCATGGTCATTTATGAGTTTTACACATTGATTTGTATTTTAGAGCTTTCCAGTGCTACCCCAACTCATTTATAACTTTCTAAGACCAATATTCTGGATTCCCTAGAGGCTGAGATTTATCTCACTTTGCCTATTTTAGAGAAAAAAACTAAGCACTCATTGACTTTGGTCAATTTTCCTTCAAGAAGAGATCAAAATTAAATTCCAATAATTCTGTTAGCTCCAGAATGCCGAACAAAGTCTAGATAGACCCTAAGTTGGTGTTTTGGGGGTTTTTTTGGAGTTTGTGCTAAGTTGCAGTTTTTTAGTTCCTTGAAGGCTTATCTAGAGTTTGGGTGGTATTTCAATGTTAGGAGTGTCAGAATAGAATTCAGACTCTTCCACAGCTCTAGAATGGTGATTTTAGGTTAGTAAAAGTGTTTGTGTGTTTTTTGAAGTGCTCGGTGTCATTTTCAGTACCTTGGTGGATTAGTGAGAATTTAGTGTTACATTGTTTATGGGTCCTTTTTCCTCAAACAATCTCCTACACTATTTTTATTGATCCTGTTGAGTCCAAAATATGTTTTCTTTCCAAGATGCATATTTTGTCTTCCAAAATTGGACTCCATTTTATTTTCGAGCCCCTTATTGAAATTCTCAAAATAGTTGGTTTGCTGGTGCTAGTGCAAATGGATTTATCAGTAACCAATTAATCATTCAGTTTATTGTTAAATTGGCAGGTTCTAATAAATTTGTCTTTTGTTCAAATAAATTGGTACCTTCTAGTGTTAAGAGAATAATGATTTATCGACAAGATGTCCGATAAATTGGTACCATCGTTTGGCATTCCATATTAAGGGAATGCCAATTTATCAGCATTTTGTCTGACAAACTTGTATCCATATGTTTTCCAATCTGTAGGAGAATACCGATATACTAGCACAAGTGACAGATGAATTTATCACAGAGACATTATTTTTTCAGTTCCTATTATGTGTTTCCTCATTATTTTATGAGCTTTCTCTTTGGGTTTTCCTATCAAAATCATGTGATTTCTCCTGGAAATATCCCCAAATTTTGTGGAAAAGTTCTTGAAGATTCCTCATATCTTTCTCACTCTTGGTAATTAATTTTCTCCGTTAAATTGCATAAAAAATGGGGTCTTTCCTTCATTAATCCCTTGTTGTGAATCATGAATTCTTTGATTTTCATGGAAATTATTTTCTTAAATCCTCATGATTTTTTTTTTATTTTACTCTTTAGTAATCGTTACTCTTTCAAAATTTTTCATTTAATTTGCAAAAGCTTGAATCTTCAACCCTTTTTGATCAAAAATTTTCCGAGCTGTTTGAGGTCTTTCCCATGCCCGAATTGTGCTTAATTTTGGAGCAAGATTTGTTGGCATTTCTAGGAACCCCATGAAAAAGTTTATTTCAATTTCAGTGAGAGGGGCCTGTGGCCCATTTTAGGCTCAATGTTAGGCCCAGTTCTAAGCATAGTACAAATTATATCATTAGACTCGCATTAATTGTTAGGTTATTAATTCATCAGTTTTAGAGTCGTTGGAGACCATTTGATATCAGTTAGAGTAATATTTGAACTTGCAACAAATTTTTTATCGGATGACAGGTAGGCTCCGTGGGGATATCTCTGAATATATAGCTTTCATTATTGTACTAAATAGCATCTGTGGGCTGGGTTTCTATATTGTACTGTGTACTTCGACCACTTTTTCATTCTGTTCTCTCTTTTTTCTCTATGTTGACGTTTGATGAAATACGAAGCTCGAGACATAAAATTAGCCTTGTGATGGTTGTAGCATGATTCTTGAAGTAGTAGAACGCTGATGCATGGTATGGTTTAAGGTTTTCCCATCGGGTTTGGCTTTTTCTATTGTGATGATGTCTGTAGTTTATTTGAGCCTGTACAGGGCATAGGTTGGCAATAAATATAAATTTATTGATGTGTTATGCATACATCCTATGAGAGGTTGAGTCATAGGCTCCGATTTTAGAGTGCATTGGGCTTGGGGCCATATCACCACTTGACGTTGATGTTGTGGAGGATAGATACTGGAGATGAGGCTAATAACTAATAATGATATGATAAATAATAATTTGGGATATTTTGATAATAATATAAGTTAAAGGATCTTTTGACGTTTTAAATTTGGTAGTCTACACAGCACCCGATATTAATGTTTTTACCTGTTTTAGTCCAAGATTCACACCCTGGCACCTGAAAATATCACTTGACTAATTAATGCCGGGACTTGAGTCTGACTATGTTCAGAAGTGAGTACAGCTTCTGGCACTTGAGTCCTTGTAGTACGACAGTGATTATAGCTTTTCTACACTTATCACACCTATTATCTTGGAGACATTAATGATACTTGTTCAATTAAGGATGTTTGTGATACCACAATATTAAGGCATTGGATGCGATGACTGGCCGAGTATGGCTTGATGATACTATTATTATGAGGCAATGGATGCCATACTGTGAGACCCTTAAGTCTTTGTGATTAGGGATGTTAGATTATGATGACATTATAGATTGTACATGTTGGGCGTACCTTCATGGACGTTGCCTTTGGGCTATGAAAGCTGGAGGAGGGGTATAGGATGGAGCAAAGATATATGGGAATTAGGATTATCTTTCCATGGACCCTATTTGGTGGACCTACGGATACCAGAGGACTAACGTACATAGGACTGGTTACTTTATGGTGTGTAATTACTTTTCTACACTTGTTTTCTTCGGTGTACCCCTTGCTGTATGGGAGGCCTACGAGTGAGCTTGTTTCTGTGTACGCTACCATTCTTCTGAGGGATTTGGTAGTGTTAATTTACTTAATGTATTTACTTCTTATTTATCATTATTGTTTATATGTAAAATTATCTTGCTATGTGGGATATTTATGTGAGGTGTCATTTGATTACGCCTTCTTATCTTACTTTGAGGTTACTAGTACACCGACCTTGTTGTTCATATATCATTGCAAGGATTTTAGTTACGCTCTTTTCTTTTTCCTAAGATCCTATTTGGATTTTTAGCTAGAGAAGCCATGTCTATTTGTTTACTTTCTTCCTATCTGAGTAGCTATCTGCCATGCTATACTATTTTCTTCTGTGACCTTACTTATTTGTATTGCGTTATTTACTGTTTTATGATTATTATGTGCTTAGTGGGCCCTTGAATCCTACCGGGTATAGGTTGATTCGATGACTTGTACTTATACTACACTTGCTCCCATGGTGCAGATTTGAGTACTAGTGTTCCACGTAGATTTATACATTGTGACTTGAGCCTACTTGCTGATACTTTCAGAAATATAGGGTGACCTTGACGTCCAGATATTCCTACTATCTCTCTCTCCTGATTGGACTTGTCTCTATTGTATTTTCGGAAACATACTTATATTATGCTTTTGTTTATACTCTGTACTTAGAAGCTCTATTTTATTTACACTGATATTGGGTCTCGAGAGTTTATTTTTCTGTTATTATATCCTATTTTTGTCATATTCCCTTTCTTGGTACTTTGTAATTACACTAGTTCTCTTTCATTATTATTGATGGTAGCCCTCTGCTTCGGCTTCAGGCTACAGGGTTGGTTCTCCTACTGGTGGGATAGTGGGTAGCGTCATGATCCGAGAGATCGGGTCATGACAGAGCCAATGTCTAGTAGAGTCATTATACAGAGCCAATGTCTAGTAGAGTTATAAGGATCAGCACGAAGACGTCCATAGATTATCTTTGGGAGTCTATAGTGACATATAGGAAATGTGACTTCTCCTTTTGAATCCAACTTTTTGCATACATCCTAGAAGGTTTCTTGAAAGTTTTCACTTATTATCTTCACTCTTTTGCAGATGCCACATACACAATCTACAGTAGCTTAGGAGACAGCTCTAGTTCCCGCTATAGCACCTGCGGGGGTGTCTATTTTGGTTTCCACATAGAGACTCCGCCAGTGCATGCAAAACCCATTGCAACACCTGTTCCAATACCTATTCCATCAGCTACCCCAAATATCCGCATGATTATCTAGGAGTTACTCAATGCATATAGTGGTCCTCCTACTAATAGGACACAGATAACTGCTCTAAGGTTACAACCGACAGCTGTAACTCCTTTAGTGTAGCCAGTTCCTCCAGTTCGACATGTGCAGCCAATTCAGCCTATTTCCCCAACAGATATTCCTACACTTGCTTAGGTCCTTCTGGTACCAATAGTTTCTCTTATATTTAAGCAACATCCAACTATGACAAATTCATAGCGGAAGCCCCTAACCAAATTTCTAAGGTTGGATTCTCCTCAGTTCACTGGGGTGTTAAGGGAAGATGCACACGAGTTCATTATTGAGTGTGATGAGAGGTTGAGTAACCTTTGTGTTTTAGAGACACTCGACATATCTTTCACCACCTACCAGATGTGTGGTGTAGCTAAGCAGTGGTGGAGGGCTTTTGTTGTATGTAGACTAGTAGGTTTACCTTAGCCGATTTGGACCGAGTTCTATTAGGTTTTTATGAGAAATTTTATATCAAGGGACAAGCGAGAGTGCTTGAGGGAGGAATTTAGAATGCTTGAGTAGGGATTGATATCGGTGACTGAGTATGAGGCTTGATTAAACCAGTTGTAAGTTTATGGTGTGGATTTTATACCTACTGAGGTAGAGAAAGCCCGAAGAGTTGCTTATGAATTGAGAGACATGCTCCATGAGGTTGTGGCTTTTCTATTATTGGATGGTCAATCATTTTAGGACGTGGTAGGTCATGCTAACTCCATAGATCCCTCTATTACGAGTCACACCAACATAGCAAGAAAAGGTAAAGGCATCAGGGTGGTTATAATGGGTCCCGTTCTGGGGTATGTGATCAGCCACAGTATGTTTTGGGCTAGTATAAGCATTTAATTCAGGCTTCACTACAGGTTTCATCACTACCTGAGCAGAGTTTTCGTACACCTTCTCTAGCATAGATTTCTCATGGTTCTGGATTCTTTCATCGTGATGGTTAGATAGGTTTTGGTTGAGGTTCTTGTCAAAGTGGGGCATCAGGTCTAGGTTTGAGTGCCGCATTGTGGATCACTTTGCTATAGCATGCCCTTAGTGGGGTACTATTCTGTTTGATTCCCACAGGTTCAGCCATTGATATTAGTGTCGTCGTTGACTAGAGGTGGGGCGCAAGTTGGTTCCCATGGTGGTGGCCAGTATGGTAGGGTTGGTGGTTGTGGTGGTGGTCGTCCTAGGGGTGATCACCAGTTTTATTCTTTGGCAGCTAGAGCAGAGACAGAAGCCTCTAATGCAGTGATTACATGTATGATTTCTGTGTGTTCTAGAACTATATCATCTTTGTTTGACCCTCGATTCACTTATCCTTATGTGTCTACTTATGTCGCACCCAACCTTGGGTTCACTAGTGAGAAATTATCAATTTTTATGCATGTTGCTACACCTTTAGGGGACTCTTAAGTAGTGGATTGGGTTATCAGATCATGTTCGATTTCTGTGACTAAGACGGATACTTGGGATGATTTGATGTTATTAGATATTCTGTATTTTGATATTATGTTGGGGGTGGATTGTTTGTTCCCTCATCGTACGGTTTTAGATTTTTATGCCAAGACTGTTACCTTAGCTGTGCCTGATGCATCTATGGTCGTATTTCAGAGTCCAACAGCCACGTACCGATAAGGATCATCTCCTACCTTCAAGCTAGGAGGTTAGTAGGAAGAGGATGTTTGGCTTAATTAGCATACATTCATGATGTTCAAGAAGAAACTCTTACTAACGAGTATGTCCCTGTGGTTTCTGAGTTTCACGATGTATGTATGACCGACCCACCAGGCCTACAACCCAAGTAGGGTATTGATTTTTCTATTGACTTAGAGTAGGACACTAGGCCTATTTATATTGCTCCCTACAGGATGGCACCTGCAGAGTTAAGAGAAATAAAGGCTCAACTCCAAGATTTATTAAATAAGGGCTTTTTTTCCTTCTAGTGAGTACCGTAGGGAGTGCCAGTCTTGTTTTTTTGAAACAAGGATGGTACTATATGGGTGTGTATTGATTACGACCATCTAAACAAAGTTACAGTTAAGAATAGATATCCTATGCCGAAGATTGATGACTTGTTTGATCAGTTTTAGGGTGCAGCATTGTTCTAAAATAGACTTGAGGTCAAGTTATTATCAGATAAGGATTCGGATAGAGGACATTCCGAAGATAGAATTTAGGACTCGATATGCCCATTATAAGTTCCTGGTTAGGTTTTTTAGTTTGACTAATTCCCTAGAAGCTTTTATGGACTTGATGCATATGGTGCTTAAGACCTACCTAGACTCATTTTTGTTGTATTCTTCGATGATATCTTTGTGTATTTGTGGAGTAAATCTGATTAGGAGTAGCACTTGAGGGTGATACTTCAAACAGTGAGAGAGCACTGAATTTATGCCAAGTTCGCAAAGTGGGAGTTTTGGTTGGAATCTGTTTCCTTCTTAGGGCATGTAGTACCTAAGGCTGGGATTAAAGTTGATCCAGCAAAGATTTAGGCAGTGCGTGATTTGCTAAGGCCAATATTTTCTATTGAGATTCAGAGCTTTGTTGGATTGGCAGGTTACTACCGGTATTTTTTTTAGGTTTTTTCATTGATTGCAACACCTTTGACTAAGATGACTAGGAAGGATGTGGCCTTTCAGTGGTCTAAGGATTGTGAGTTGAGCTTTACGAGACTCAAGGGTTTTTTTCATTAGTACCACTTTTGACCTTGCCAATTGAGGATCAGGTTTTCTTCGTCTATTATGATCCTTCTAGTGTTGGTATGGGTTGTGTTCTGATGCAGTAGGGTCGAGTTATTGATATCCGTCGAGATAGACAAAAGTTTATGAGTGTAACTACCCCACTCATGACTTGGAGTTGTCGACGGTAGTGTTTTTGCTCAAGATTTGGAGGCATTACTTTTATGGGGTTCAGTGTGAGATTTATACTAACCATCATAGTCTTTAGTACATTATGAACTAGAGGAGTCTCAAGTCCAGGAAGTGGAGGTATCACTGGACAAATCCTAGGTTACGGGCACCATATTAATTTGGATGTCAAAATAGGTAAAAAATGAGGAACGGATAAAGGAATTGTCAAAGGTTACTATAAAAACCTATATACACAACCCACAGATGCTAATTAGTACAATTATTAAATCTATAAACCAAGAAATAGCCCCACAGAGCTTACTTGTCGTCCGTCGATAAAGCACTGCAAACTCGCAGATGTTACTCTAACTGATATAAAACAAAATTTAATTTCTCAGAAACTTGTGGAATAGTATTCCATATTTAAATACGAGTCTAACGATATAAATTATACTAAGTTCTAGACTAGGCCTAAAATTGGGCCTACATTGGGCCCGTAGGAGTATTAGAACAGTAAATAAACTTCACCATAGGGTTCCCAATGTTGTAGGACCTATGCTCCAAAGTTGAGAACAATTCAATCAAGGGAAGGGCTTCAAATAAGCCTGTGATAGATTTGGTTAATAGAGATAAAGTTTGCATGCTTTACGACTTTGAACGAGGAAATTGTGAGGAAATGATAACTAACGATTAACATGATTCATGGAAAATTGATTTAATCATTCCCTTGGATATAAACTTAAATTACTCCTTTTATTATTTTATGCATCAATGGAGGGACCCACTATTTCACAAAAACTAAAGAGAAAAATGTACTGTAAGTAGGGAAGATGCAAGGAATCTTTAGGAACTTTATCTTCAATATTATATAAGTTCTGCTCAAGTTTATGCCTTAGAATTTGATAGAAAAGACGTGAATCTAATTTTCTAAATGGAATGGTTTAAAGGGTTGCATCTATTTATAATCAACTGCTAATATCACGGTTGCAAAGAAATAGAGTCGCAGGGGTGGAAAATGAATCGCAGGTACAACCTAGTGCCCCACGATCTCCTTCACTAGGTCGACTACTCAAGTTGCTATGACATCGTCATGGAGATCAACCATCACAGGTGAGATGGTCGCTGGGGAGACACCTTGGTTGCTTGGGCGACACCTTGGTTGCAAGGGTGGCCTCGCAGGTGCGACCTGCCCTTCACAGGGACTGTCTATTCCTGTAGTTTCACAATAGTTTAGAAATTAATTTTATAAGGTCTAGAATGAGAAAATCGAGCAAAATTTTAACAAACCAAAAGTTTAAAAAACATAGAAACAACATTTCCGATCCAACGGAATCGTTGAAATGAAATCCGAGGTCGTTTAAGCAAAATGACCCTAAAAGAAAGAATAGCCGAAAATACACTACTCTATCAAGGTACTCAAAATTACACCGAGCATTCCAATAGAAACATCAACACTCGCAGTAGCCTAAAATCACCATTCCAAACACAAAAATCACATTCAAGCTCCAAATTAGGCCATAACTTAACTAAAATCCACAAATTAGCACAAAATGCAAAAAACTCTGAAACACAAACTTAAGGTCAATCTTGGCTTTATTTGGAATCCGACGCTAAGGGAACTATCAAAATTTATACTAGCTCGTCTTAACAAAAAGTTTACTAAATTCAACAAGTACTTAGTTTTACACGCTAAAATAGGAAATTTTAGATAAATCTTTATCGAGCCTCCAGGGAACAAGATTATCGATCCCACCAAGTAATAAATGACTTGGGTAAGATATAGGAAAGATCTAGAATAAAAATCATCATGTATTTCTCATAAATGACCGTGAGGGTGATTACAACACCCAATACTAAAAAGGACTACTGACCACAACCCCTAGAACCCATCTTTGTCTTTTTCTCACTGCGCTGGCACTGATCACGATGCAGATTCTCGCAAGTACCAGTATGATGCAATATGGCCTAAAATGGTTGGCCATCAGAAACCAATAGTGCCACTAATTCCTTCAATCTATCTCAGCCTATTAGCAAACTAGCTGACCCTATCCGCCTCTGTCGGTATAAGATCCACCCCATAGACTGATAGCTGGTGAAAACGAGCCTCATGCTTTGGCACTGATATGGAGCCCTATTCAAGTTTGTTGAAATGCTTTCTTAATGTCTCCCTCTCATCTCTGGATATAAAATTCCTCATAAATGTCTTATAAAAAAATCTGCCCAAGTAAGTTGGGTTGAACATATAGGTCTACAAGCAAGGAACCCTCTCCACCATTGCATAGTTGCACCCCACATCTAATAAGAAGTGAAAGCCACACCATGGGTTTTCAAAATACCCATGTTACCTACCCTTTCTTCACACTCTTCGGTAAACTCATGAGCGTCTTCCCCTAGAATCCCAGTGTACTAAGGGAGATCTAGTCTCCAAAATCCCTACAGGTGCTTTTGATCCGAATTTGTCATAGCAACCCGATACTCCTCTGTTGAAATAACAGTTGGCACTATAAGAAGCTGAGGAGGTGAAGGAGAAACTATTCGTAGTACAGGATACATCAACTGGATAGGCTGAACTGGTGAAACTAGAGGAACAAGATATATAGGCTGTGCCAGCTGAACCAGCGTCGCTGGAGGAATTGGCTGCACATGATGGACTACAACTGCAGGCTACAATTTAAGAATACTTTCTTGTACCCCATCAGTTGGAGGACCACCACAAGAACTCAACAACTGCCATAGGATGGTGTGATGGTTTAGAGTAGGCAATACAACAAGAGCTGGAATAGGTACTGCAGTTGGTGCTATAGGCACTAATGAAACCAATGAAGTAGCAATAGGAGCAAGTACCTCTACAAGTACTCTAGCTAGAACTGTAGCAGTCTTCTTTGCTACTGATGAACCTGTATGAGGTATCTGTGAAAGACTAAGGACAAGGAGTGAGGAATTCTCTAGAAACCATAAAGGATGGATGCACGACATAGGATTCAAAAGAAAGAGGTGCTTTCATACATGTCACTATTTCCTCCTTAAGATAAGCCACGGACGTCTCCACGCTGATCTACATGACTCTACTAGATATTTGTTCTATACACTAATATAAAAAAACCTAGGGTTCTGATACCAATTTTTCATGAATCAAATTTTGGATCATGATGACACCTACTATACCACTAGTAGGAGAACCAACCTTGTAGTCCGAAGCTGAAGTAGAGGACTACTATAACAAAAGTGGAAATCAAAGTATAATAAACAGAAAAAAACCAAAAATGAAATAATCAATCTAGAAGAATTGCAATTAGTAGACAATACCCAAAACCCAGTGGTCAGTGTAACACAAAACCTCTATGAAAAAAATATGAAATAAAAGTCCACTGTCAAGGTATCTCTGCAAGCATAACGAGATCGCCTAATACTGAAAAGAAAAAGGATTAAGTTGGATGACAAGCTCACACTGAATCTCTAAAAAAAAGGTTTACTACGAACAACAGTTTGTGAATCACGGTTGGGCACCTGTACTCGGATCTGCATATGGGCAAGTGTAGTATGAGTACAAGTTGTTTAAGCAACTCATACCCAATAGTCTTCGAGGGCCCACTAGGCACATAACAATAATAAAAGAAGTAAATAATGGAAGACAGTAAATAAGGTAACAGAAGCAAACAATATATCATGAAAGCTAGCTACTCAGGTAAGAATTAATTAATAAGTGGAACATATCATTGCTAGCTAATCACATAACAGGATTTCAGGAAATGAAGAAAGACGTACCCAGAATCCTTGAAGCAACATTTGTAAATAATAATAATAAATAATTTGGAGTCATGTAGAAGATAGGAAGAGAGTATGGATGGTATACTAGTAATCTCAAGTAAGATAGGAAAGACTGATAAGATGATATAACGCACAATAACCCACGTAATCAGAAATATCCAATACAATAATATCAATGAGGTAGTAATAACAGTAATGT
>JBDJHY010073474.1:0-13837 GCA_039654485.1 Withania somnifera
CTCTTAATCAAGACAAAGACCTAAATCCTTTTATAACTTAACCAAGAGAGTCAATTAATTACAAGTCCTTGTGGGTACGATATCCGGCTCGCAAGAGCCACTATATTACTTGTACGATCGCGTACACTTGCATGTGCGTTTGGACGCAACAAGTGTCTCACAAATATACCTTCGCCCATTTCTTTGATTGTAGCCTTATATCTTGCATTGCCAGCATCCGGTAGTTGGTAATGTACACTGATGGTTTGAGGGTCGAACCTGACCAGTTTCCCTCTGACTGTCACCACTACCTCATTTACAAAGTCCATTTTTGTTGTATTGGCATAGAATTCACGAACTACGGTGACATTTTGTACTTCAGGATCTGCTGCAAAAACAGTCCAGCCCATACTCTCCAACCTTGAAAACACACCCGACATGGAAGTCGTAAGATTTTCAAGTAGAATGCCACGCTCTTTCTTAATGTTATTCTAGCAAAACCAATCATACAACTACGAGCATTTGATGGATGTGAAGACATTTTGATCACAATAATAATCATTGGCAGTGAAATCAAGAACATCTTATACATTTTCAATTTGTTGTTGGCTATTATTGAATCAAAAGTACCTATAAAATAAAAACATTATCAAAATACTTATATAGACACGTGTAGAAATGTATTATGAAGACTTTAGTCCAAAAAAACCAATTCAAAACTACATAACTAGGCCTGTGCGGAGTTATTGTTTACCGGCAGTCCCTGTACTCATCACGATCGCGGAAAGGTCAGATGCGATCGCAAATCTTTAAGCACTTTGACCATTATGATCATGTAAGAAAGGCATGCAATCGTGAACTAGGGAATCTTTTGACCATTCTGATCGCGCAAAAATATGACCAAATCGCTTAGTTCTATAGATTGCCAAATTTTATTCTATCAGTCATTTTGTTGAACACATGGTGGGCATAGTCTTGTCCATTTTTACGCATGATTTACTTTAGTTTGACCATATTTAACTCCAAACTTGCAACTTACACTCAAACCAACACTACCAACTTCTATTTTTTAACAACTAATCATGAAAAATCAATAGAAACTAGCCATAGAAAAATATAGTCATCAAGATATTTGTTCCCCAAAATTACCAAGAAGTTAGCATTCAAGAAATCAAAGAAGGGAGTAGAAACATACCTTAATAGTGATGACACATTTCCTTTAACACCAACTGGACCTTGAGTGTGGATTTTACAGTTCAGTTTTTCAAGGGTGAAATTTTGGGATATTTTAACACTTAGCCATATTTGGGTATGGAAATTTTTTAAGTACCTGGAGTGATGATACTTACACAATCACGGAAGAATCCTTACGATCCTGACCTTTTGAAATTTTAAACTACACGATCGCTTGAGTTACCTATGTGATCATGCGACCGTGTGGCTGTGTAACACAATTGCGTTACCTACCGTGTTTCTCGCGTTACCTACAGGAAAAATAGTTGTAATCCATCAACCTATACTTCTGACCCCCTTATTGGGCAAAAAGCATCAAACCTTCTTAATTTTCCTTCACAAAAACTCATACTTCATGGATTAGCCAAAAATTAAACATGATACGACCTTAAAACTACCTAAAAATAATCAATGCAACTAAAAAATCAAAACTTATGATAAATGAAAACTAAAATTTACCATCTGCCATTGATCTTTCCATTTTGAAGACATCAATTTTCATCCCAACTAATTCATTATTACCATGATCTCCATGGGACGATGGTGGATGTGAAAAAGGCCGGCACTCAAGTACCTCATTCCGCACTTCTTGGCCTTTACATAAGAGATGTTGTTTTTTCTACTTGGAATAGAAAATTCACCCTCGGATGAACTAGAGCCTTCAATCTAAATTTGTTCAATCCTTTTACACACTTCTAGTCTCATCTCATCAATTTCAGCATTGTACATGATATATGGGTTTGATGGCTTGGAAAGTTCTATAATCTCTTGTAAATCAACTGAGACTTCATCTTCAATAGATAAGAAACCAACATCAATACTTTCCATCCTTGGGTAGAACATGTCGTATGTCTCAATATGTAATTGCCTAGTAAAGAAGTCTTCCATAAATAGTGATGTGCATTCACTAGCATGTATTAAAGACTCCAATTCTTGAAGAACTTCCTCAACTATTGCTTCTTGCCACATAGGTAATGCCATGAGTCTACACTTTAATAGCTTGGACAATAGAGTTAGCAATCAACAAACACACTCTTTAGGCGGAGTTTCCACAGTAACCAAATAACAGAAATCTATCTAACACAAAAACTAAATATAGAAAAATATTCATAAGTTCCAATTAAAGCAACTACACTTTAATTTCCAAACTAACTCAACATGCCAAACTGCTCCCTAACAACGGCGCCATTTTTGATTACTCTCAAAATTACACTCCAAAACCAATCTAAAAGTGTACATGAATGTTGTCAAATATAATTACCCAAAATAGTCGGGGTTGATTCCACAAGGAAAAATATATGAGTTAATCGTGTAAGAACGGTAACTAAAAAGCCATAACTATAACTTGAACAGATAGAATGTGATTATGGGAGGGGGGTAAGGATAGGATAAAAAGTATCAAGTATGAATTATGGACATGTTTCGATCAATGACTTCACAATTCAAAGATAGAAAGTAACCAAACTAGGGAAATTTATACCATCAACAATCTATGATGGTTAATAGATTATAAGCATTTATGGCCATACAATTCTTCTTAAGTGCAGAGTTACGTGTAAAACCAATACTATTTAACTAAGTGTTTTTCAACCTTTAATCCTACATAAATCACTTTTACACCAAGTTAGGGATGCGAAAGTGTGCATTGTCTTTATCAAGATGGCTTAACATGATTAATCTTTCTATAGCAGCAACAATTAGATGAGGGTTAACGCCCCAAATTTCTTATCGCAATCTTAACTCCTAGTTTCAACCACAGGGTTAGTGATAGTTAAAACTAGGAAACTTCTAGTGTTTGTAACCACTGGAAATCAATCATTACGTAGAGATTTTGTTTGCATACACTTAGGAAGATGCAAGAACTAAAGCATTCATCAAATTGATTGTAGAATAGTTAAAACCAAAACATATGATAATATTAAAAACCAAATTCCAAATATAAATATTGCATTAGTTACGACTAAAAGATTTAACCAAGAATAAAAGTCTACACACTAAAGATAAACAAAGAAATCTAGGGAAAAAGAGATAGGTAGAATATTGATATACAAAGCTCCAAATCTCTAACCCTAGGTGTAGATGGTTGGTTTCAAGCTATTGATTTGTATTTACCCACAGGTTTCTAAAGATCTGCCAACAATTGATTTGCGAATGACCTTCTCAGGTTTATATGTAGATTTGGCTCAGTTGCATGAAATTCCAGAACTGTCTGATTGCTAGGAAATAATGTACTATGCGATCACGTCATATCCTTCTGTGATTGCGAGGGCATTCCATTTCATTGTGATAGAGTTCCATGAACTTCGCAATCGCGTAGGTCTATCTGGTAGTAGATCACGATCACGTTCATTAACTTTGGGATCGCGAAGAGTATTTTACCACTAACTTTTTCTTCTGTGCGATCTCGTCTCCTTCCTACACAATTGCGAAGAGTATTTTGCTGCCAGTGTCCAGTAGCTTCTATTTTTCCAGTTTTCAACCCCAATTTCTCATTATGCACTAGTTTTTCGTTGTCACTACATCATACCTACAAAACTCTAATTTTTCCCATTAAGTGACACTATTTTTTATGCTAAGACAGTTAATTTCCTAAAAAAATAGATGTAAATATAGTGTAATTTCACCACATATCAGGAAACACCTATAAGGACACCACGCAGGAAAACCACTACTAAATAGGAGCACGACCACCCGTCATACTCACTATACTACCTAATAATCGAACACCTAATCATAAAAAAGCGAGAAAGAAAGATAAGGAAAAGATAACAGGAAGTAAATGCATATCTACAAATTAAAATATATATAAGAACAAAAGTTTAAAGCTAAGGACACATACCAGTCACATCATAAACTGAGGATTCCTTCTCGGCCCCACCTTAGATTGCGTACAGCTGCTGATGTATCCCGCCCTCAAAATCCTCAAATTTGTCCCCCTACCAACCTCCCCGAGCTTCCTGAGCAGGAGCCTAGACACCTCTAACCGATTGTGCTTCTTGAATTGGCTACACTGGTAACATGCCCAGGTGTTCCGACCCAAGGATAAACTCGCATCAGGTGGACCAGCTCCTTACACTTGTAACAAGATCCAGAAAAAAATCTCTAAAACCTCTAAGGAAATCTCGGTTATAATGCATATGGTCTCCACATTAGAAATACCCAATTATGTCACTTCCACGACCCCATGAGACCTCAAACTATCCATCACGTCCCTATGACCCCGACCTAAGCCCCTGGCAGGATGAATACTCTGACCTTCCTCCAAAGACCTCATAGAAGCCTGATATCTCCATCTAGTCTGACCTTTACGGTAATCCCTGGAGGTACACCGCCAAACCTCATAAGCATCTTCCCTTAAAATCTATTGTACTTCAGTCAAATATGGCTGTGTAAACAGGTTTGAGGAACTGGAGTAGTTTGTTGAACTGGTGGAAGATCTGTAGGAGTCATAGATTGGGGAAAAGATAATGAAGTAGTACTAACTGATTGAGTACCTTCAATCACCCCCTTCTACCCCCAGGTAAAGAGTATCAATAGGAGGATCCCCATCAACCAACAATCAATGAGTGCACACCATCTGCTGAAAGAGTGAAGTCAAATAGGAACTTCTAGAGACAGACATAATCACTATGCACAAGGAGAGCAAAGAAAGAGAATTCATTCCTATAGCACCCTGTAGCCTGCCAAAGAATGGATACGAATGTCTTTGCACCTATCGACAGGACTCTACCGATACTTGATTTATTATAACATAAACCAGGGAATCTAAGCTCTGATACTACTCTGTCACGACCCAAAACTCCAACCATGATGGTGCCTATGGCCCCACTAGTAGGCGAACCAGTCCTTCAGCCCAGAGCAGCAAGAAATGAATTGACACCAACTAACTAGCAGAATCTAATTAGAATAAAATAAGATGAAAGAGATATACAACAACATACATATATACAAAACCTCCCAGAACCTAGTGACTGTGAAAAAATGTAGCTAACAACATTAGAGTAACCAAAAGATAATATATATAATGGATCTAATAGGAGGTAAATACAAAATAGTCTTCCTTGAATAGGATAAGGCAAAGTCCCAACATAGCTGGAGAACAGGTTAAGATCGAACTTTCGAGGCTTACCTCCAAAGTCAATTAACACGTATACTCAACATGATCCTGTCTCCTGCGATAATCCATGCTAGTAATTGCACCACGAAAATGGTACAAAAGTATAACATGAGTACCAACAACACATGGTATGCAGTAGGCATTATCAGTAGACTATGCTTAAGCTAATACAAGTAAGATACAATGAGTAAGTAAAACAGGTCAGAAGAAAACAAGTAAAATAGTATAGAAAGTAAGGAATAAGAACAAGGGAATAACCAGAAGGTATTTAGCACAAGTCTAAGTACTCAGCCTTGCTAAGGTGTAGCTAGTACCCCTAGCTTAAGTCACTAGCTCATGGAAACGTACCTGGTATCCATCTCAACTCAACTGTTAATAAAAAAAATAATAAGGTAAAACAAGAACATAAGTGCAAAGGAAGAGAAAACAAAAGATGAAATCCTAATAGTGCCCTATCCCACCACTAGATACATACAAAAAATAAAAACATACAAAACCTACCTGAAGCCCCATCTCGTCGGTAGAGAGAAACAGAATACAAAATCAATTGTGACATTCCTCATCAGCCCGCAAAGCCCAAAAACGTAATTATAGGATGATGCAAGGGGGTAGAACAAAACTAACACACTCGAATGGAAACCTTAGGGGTTACACTCCCAAACACTCCATAAATCCCCACCTACAAAGAGCCCCACTTTGAAGGTCTGTGCCTCCAAATCAGTAGTGGGGACCGTGCTTTAGAGGATCCATCTCAGATTCAATGGTGTGGACCGTGCCCTAGAGGCCCCCTTAGAATCAACATGCAGGGCCCTACCACCATCGAGAGATTAAACTTCCAGAACATAAATCGGGAGACCCCTCTCCAAACTAGATGATATCCCTGAGGTACACACACATAAAGATGCACATACATACACACACACAGAGATATATATAATTATGTACTAAAATAGCCTGTAGTATCTTGTGGTCATAGTAAACAAGTCGTAAACCCTGTTTTTATCTTTAGTTCAAAAACATCTTTTTATTTCAACCTTTTACCCTGTTGAGCAATAAATGACCCCACAAGCCCTGCCCGATCAACCTCACCATGGTATGCATATTCATGAAAACAAACAAAGCAAATAGAAAGTGCACGAATAGTCTAGGAAAGTCTAGAAGCTACTAGCTAAGTACACATCTCACCCGAACAACTACTAATAGCCCAATACCAATACTACAGCCATACAGTTTCCTCAGGCAAGATGAATGCACTAATCGCAACCTATATCCAACTACAAGCCCCCACAGAGGCTTCAAAAGGGTAAATAAGCAAAAAATATAGAAGGAAAGGCATATCGACTACTTATCCAGCCCACTAATTAGATGGAAACCAACAAGTAATCAACATGAACCTAGTATAGAAAGTAAGAAAAACTAAGCCTACCTAGACACCGACGAAAATCTCCCGCAAGTCAAGCACACAACTCGAACAACCTCAGAACCACCCAAAACCACTCAAAACTAGGGACCAGGGGCCAAAATAACAAGAAAATGCCCATATTATGTAAAGCAACTCAGGTCGAAATTGGGATAAAAAATTGATCGGTAGGCCCCATAGTCTAGAAAAATAAACCAGGGGTACCAACTCGTATAGGCTATATCATGAAGAAAGTGGTACAAAGTTGAGCTCAAAATGATGGAATGAAGGAGAAAATGAGCTTACAAGGTAAGACAATAAATGTTTTTCATAATGATAAAACGGGAGGAAATAACGAGAAATACTCAAAGGAAATACGTATAAGGAGGTCACAAAATCTTCCCAAAGTTCCCAACCATTTCTGTCCTCTCAAACTTGCATAGCTCAAGGTCGCATAAATAGGGGAAAATTGAGGTGGAAATGAAATGAAATGAGGAATAACCAAGTATTTAAAATAGCAGCAAAGGCAAAGATCATGGCTGTAGGTGCACCCTCTAGGGCAGATAATATGCCCTCTGGGACCCTGGCCTCCAAAGAATAGAATCGCAAGGGTGAAGGAATGAGCACCGTGGAGAGAATTACTTAGGTGGAGAAATTGGCAAAAGTTCGACCCTTAGCCCCCAAGCCAAGCACTACCAGGACAAACCCTCTATCCACTGGGGCGACTTTGTAGGGGAGAATCCTTGATCTCTTGGGAAACATCGCAGGCACAACCAAATCTGTCACTCGGAGGTCTATTCCTTCAACTCCCAAAAGATAAAAAGGAAAACTTTGAGGGGCCTAGAATGAGCATTTCGAGGAAAATTTCACCAAATAAAGATGCACATAGCATGAAAATGACATCCCAAATCTAATAGAATCATCAAAATAACCAACTGAGGTCGTTAGAGAAAAATAAGAACCAAACAAAAATAAATAAATATAGCCAACTTTAAACTAAGCCACCAAGGAACCTAAAACGACACCGGATACCTTGGGAAGCAAACCAAAAAACCTACCAACCCAAAATCACCATTCTCGAGCTGATGAAAGGGTCAAAATCCCATTATTACACTCCAATAACCACAAACTAACTCTGGGCTAATTAAAAACTCTTAATGAACTAAATTTCCACAAAACAGATCAAACTCAAAATGGAAACCCGGGATACGAACTGAATGTCCAAATAGACCAAAGTAGGCATTCTAGAGATACTTTCAAGTTCTACTATTCCAAAACTAAAACTTTAAAATAGGAAAACTAATATGAGTTGTTGCACTTTTCGAGCTCAAGGGGGAAGTAACTGTAAGTTCTTGCTTGTACTGATTTTTCCTACCGGCTGGATGGGGCATCAGGTAGGTTTTTGTGTGCTTTATTTCTATTTGTACTTAGTGGTCTTATGGGGCCCATTTGGGTTATATTAGTCATTTCCTTTATTCATATTCATACTTTATTACTTGCGATTTCTTCAAGTACCATTTTGGTACTAGTATACTAAGTTGGAGTTCAAGTAAACTTTTGATAGTTCGTTCATAGCTCTATACGATAGTTGGATATCCAGTGCGACAACCACTAATAGGATACCCACTTTGATTCCTTACTTCCTTTATGTAATTAGTAGTTAACTTTATATTTCTTTGCTTGTATTCCACTCCCGGTTGGCCTATGATGCCAAAGTGTTTTGATACTCAAACTGCACTTCTTTATCATTTTTGTGGTGTAGATACTGATAGGCTTTATTGGAGAAGACATGAGTATGTTGGGTAGAGTCATGATATACAAGGACTATGGTAAGCTTTGAGCTTTGAGCTAAACGTGGCCTCCATGTTGTTATTGCCTGCTTTTGTTTCATGGCAGGCCTTGTGTAGTAGCACTTTGTAGAACCTTGTATTTGTTACATTTCTCTTTTTGATACTCTATTTAGTAGACCTGTATGTCATTGACACTAGGTTTTTTGATTTGGGTTGCAGTTGTTGCTGCCTTCCGTTACTAACTTCTTCAGTTACTTATTACCTATTTGTCGTTGTGAGCATTTATGGCCCATTGCGTGTAGTTTCGCATTTTAGGGATAGGATTGTCTACCGGAGGGTTGTAAGTGACATCATGATACATAATTTGGGTCATGATAGAGTGGTATCAGAGCATTAGGTTCACTGGTCTCTTTGGCATTGGAGAAAGTACCTAGTAGAATCTTGCGGATCAGTGCATTGACGTCTGTGTCTAATCTTCACGAGGCTATGGGGTGCCATAGGAAAGATTTTTCTTCTTGATTCTTGTCATGTGCTGATATTTTTACCATTTCTAAGAAAACTCACTTTGGCTTCACTCTTTTGCAAATGGTGCACACCCGACCTTCATCTATAGATCGATACCCTCCCCTATGTCATGACCCAAAACTCAGATTGTGATGGCACCTATGGTCCCACCTTTAGGCTAACCCGACCCCTCGGCCCAAGGCGATAAGCAATGGGCTGATAACAGTTAACCCACAAAAAATAAAGCAGTAAAGAGAAAGATAAAAGAAGTATACAACAACATACATATATATGACACCTCCCATGACTGGTAACTATGATAAATAGAGCTAACTACATAAAAGTAACAAAAAGATAATATGTACAACCACTAAATCAGGTGGTAAATACAAAATTGGTCTACCCTGAACATGATAAGGAAGAGTCCAAACACAGATGGAGAATAGACTCAGCCTAATGCTGGAGCTTACCTTTGTCAAAAAAATAAACCGAAATCTCTACTCGACATGATCTCGTCTCCTGCGATGATCCCCGCTGTTATCTGCACCATGGAATACAAAAGTGCAAAGAAATCCAGTAGGCATCATCGGCCGATTAGGCTCAATCAAATACAAGTAAGAACTGTGAGTAAGTAAAAAAAAAAAAAAGAAAAATGGTATAGGAAAATAATTCATAGAATAACATAGGTTACAAGCCCTTAAAATCATACCTGATAACCAAATCAACATAATCGATAAAAAGAACGGGTAAAGAAGGGAAAGCAAGAACATAAGCAAAAAAGGAAAGCAATTAACAACTAAACTCCAAGTGGTGACCCATCCCACCACTAGATATAAATAGAAACGAAAATAATAGAAAACATACCTAACGCCCCATCCCACCAGTAGGCACAAATAGGGATAAGAAACTAAGTGTCACCTCCCTCGTCAACTCCAAGGTAGAAATAAGAGATAAAAGGATGATGCAAGGGGGTAGAACTATAATAACGGACTAACATGGCCTCGATCTACAGGTCCATGCCTCCTTAGTGTCAACATAGGGATTCGTTCCATATTAGTACCAATTAGTGGGGCTCACGACCGTTAGTTCAAAATTGAATAGGGTCCCGACCCCTAGTGCCAAATAAACTGGGGTCCGAGACCCTTAGTACTAAATCAACTGGGGTTGCAGACCCTTAGTGATAAATAAACCGAGGTCCCAGACCTTTAGTGCAAAATCAACTAGGGTCCCAGACTCGTAGTGCGAATAGATAGAGTCCCGACCCTTAATTTCAAGCAATCCATGATATAACCCCATAACATACATAATATAAGAAAACCAAGTTTCATTTATATCTTTATGAAAATAGTTGTATCATCTCGTGGTCACTGGAGATCAAGTTACAAACTTTAGATTTAGTCCTGAAAACACCTTTTGTTTGCCTTACCTAATGCCCAAGTAGTAAATAACGCAGTGGTCTCCATCCAATCAACCTCATCACGGTATGCATGCTCTGAAAAAAAACTAAGGCAAATGGAAAAAGCACTTGAAGTCAAGAAAAGGCTAGAAGCCACAAGCTAAGAACACATCTCACTTGAACATCTATAAATAACCCAACAACCAAACTACACACATACAACCACCTTGACAGGACGTGTACACTAACTGTAGTCTAAATCTAATAACGGATCCCCACATGAGCCCAAAAAATGGAAAACAAGGGCAAAAAAATAGAAGAAACGGTATATCAATCACCTATCTAGCCCACCAACTGGATGGCATCCAGCAAGGATTAAATATGAGCATAATATAAGAAGAAAGAAAACCTAGCCTGTCTAGATGCCCAAAAAAATCTCCTGCAAATCATGTGCACAGCTAGGACAACTCTCGAAATTCCTGAAGAAAAAAAAAACTACCAAAAAAACAATCAATTGGTCAAAAGGGGAATCTTAAGAACCCTATTGCACAATATATTAAAGGTCATGAATTGGGCCTAAAGTAGGATCAAGTGGCCCATGGCCTAAAAAATAATTATATCGATACGAAGGCCTCAACTCAAGGAATGCATGGTTCGAATTTGAGCTCAATTGGACCAACGGAAGGTCCCCTATTAGCTAATCAAAATCATGCAAAAAAAAAAAAAATGAAAACATTTCAAGAGAAATTTGGAAAAAATGAGGTGTGAAACTCACCCGAAACGAGAAGGAAATCGCAAGAGAAAGAAGCCCACCACTCCAACTCCATACCACCTCGCTAATAATAATGAATTATCCACAATTCAACAGAAAATCAAAGAGCCCACCATTAGTGCTTTGCACAAGCTTGAGGAGGAGAAAAAGAGTGGAGAAAACATACCAAAATCAAAGACAACACACCAATTAGAGATCCTTGAATTAATACCAACAACATCCACCAATTCCCTCTTAAATTGCACGAGAAAAAGCTAAGGAGAGGAGAAAATTGGGGAGAAAAACAAAATGAAATATTTGGAGAAAATTTGAAAAATTACCTTTAAAATATTCATGGTGATTGATTTTTCGGTCAATAGTATTGAAAAATTGGCACCCTCTTATTACTGAAGGCTCAGCAAGTGACTGACTTATTGGTCAATGATACCGATAAATTAGCATCCTTCCAAATGGAAGTCCCCTGCAGGTGACCGATTTATCAGTCAAGGATACCAATAAATTAACACCCTTCTCACACAAGGATACCTTGGAAGGCATCGATTATTTGTCAAAAGGGTTGATTTATTGGCACTTGCTGATTTAACAAAACAAGGACCAATAAATAGGTCTGAACAACACCAGAAAAAGAAAATTTCAAGATCTTCACCAAGGGAATCAGGCATGGACTTTAACAAATCAAATATGCACAAAGTATGGAAACAACATTCTAGACCTAATGGAATCGTCAAAAAAAACATCAAATGTCATTTGAATGAAAAGGACCCTTAAACCAAAACCAACCAAGAACCCTACTAGCCCAAAATCATCATTCTGGAGCTAATGGAAACATCAAATTACCATTCCAACATTCGGATAACCATGCTCTAACTCTGAGAAAATTCTAAAATCATAATGAACTGAATTTCAGCAAAACAACTCAAAATCGACATGATACCCCTAAGACACGAACTAAAGGTTCTTCTAGGACAAATTTTATATTCTAGAGCTAGCAAAACTGTTAGAGCATGATTCATATTGCGTTTACTAAGAATTTACTCTCAAGTTCCACAGTTCAAAAACTAAAACTTCAAAATAGGGAAACAGAGATAACGAGCAACCGAGCTTCCAAGGAACCAAACTACCGGTCATAAAAAGTAATAAATGACTTGGGAAAACTACCAGATGGATCTAAACACTAGAAAAAACAGAAAGTTAGAGAAGACACGAGAGAATTAGGGAGAATAACGAAAATGAAATGTTTTGAGAAAATTTGAAAACTGACCATTAAAAGATTCACGATGACTGATTACCAATTAATAGTATCGATAAATTGGCACCTTCTTATTCCTGAAGGTTCATCATGTGACTGGCTTATCGGTTAATGATACAGATAAATTGGAATCCCCCCAAATAGAAGTCCTCTGCAGGTGGCTGATTTATCAGTCAAGGATATCGATAAATCAACACCCTCCTCACATAAGGATACCCTGGAAGGCATTGATTTATTCGTCAAAAGGGTTGATTTATTGGTACCTTCAAAATTAATGAAACAAGGACCCATAAATAAGTCTGAACAACAATAGAAAATAGAAAATTTCAAGATCTTCACAAAGGGAATCAGGCATGGATTTCAACAAAACAAATATGCATAAAGCACAAAAAATAATATTTTGGACCTAATGGAATCGTCGAAACATCCATCGAAGGTCTTTTGAATGAAAAAGGCCCTTAAACAAAAATCAACCAAAGGAGTTAATTTTCCAACTTCCCATAAGCTTACCCAAAACGAGCGCGGACATACCCAGAAGCAAGCCAAAAACTCTACTAGTCAAAAATTACCATTCCATAGATGGGAATATCATTCCAACATTCCGGTCACGACACACTAACACTGGGAAAATTTACAACTTATAAAAAACTGAATTTCAACAAAATAGCTCAAAATCGGCATGATAACCCCAAGACACGAACTAAAGGTCCTTCTAGATAAAGTCTACATTCTGGAGCTATCAGGAAAGTCAGAGTATGCTTTTATTGCATTTACTACGAATTTACTCTCAAGTTCCACAGTTCCAAAATTAACACTTCAAAAAAGAGAAACTGAGATAAAGAGCAACTAAGAAGCCATGGCACCGAACTACTAGTTCAAGAAAGTAATAAATGACTTGTGGAAACTACCAGATAGAACTAAACACTAGAAAAGGTGGAAAGCTAAAAAATGACCAAACTGGTTATTACAACATCCACCAATATCCTCAAAAGTCAAAGAAAGGAAAATACATGAAGAATTGAATTAGTTAGGGCTTATCGGGCTCGTACACCCCTTCTAAGATCTCATATAACCCACTGCAGGGGTTCACCATAGCACCCCATTAATATTACCCTAATAAGAAACTACAAGATTAAAACCAATGTGAGGAAAAACCTGAGGACACCACATACTCAATCCACTATTAAATAGAGCACAACCACCATTAAAACCACAACACAAACCTCTGTTGTATCCAAATGCACATGCAAGTGTACTCAATCGTACAAGTAATACAATGGCTCTTGCGAGCTAGATGTTGAACCCATAGGGACTTGTATTAACTGTTTAATTGGATTAAACTCATTCTAATTATTATTTAAGCGGAGAGTTTGAAGAGATATAATAGAGAATGTAATT
>JBDJHY010073581.1:0-13837 GCA_039654485.1 Withania somnifera
CACCTCACCGATTGTTCTTGCAGCTGCCATTTCAGTAGGCACTACAACTGTTGGTTGATCCAGTGGAATTGATAGGAGAATGCCTCGTTCCTTCGCTGTTGATGTAAAAAACGTTTTGGTTCCTGAAAGGGTTCCAACAAGTCTCTATTTTGTGCCATATTAACAGCGAAGGAACGAGGCATCTCCTATCAATTCCACTGGATCAACCAACAGTTGTAGTGCCTACTGAAATGGCAGCTGCAAGAACAATCTGTGAGGTGGCTATTCCAAAGGCCACAAATGATACCTCTATTCAAAATCCCGCACCTGGAGGTAGATTCGAGCTAAAGCAGAATATGGTGCAAATTTTGCACACTAGCAAGCAGTTCATTGGTCTTGCTCATGAGGATCCGCAGCAACATATTTGGAATTTCCTTAAGATCAGTGACACTTACATAGAGGGAGTCCCACCAGATTATGTGAGAATGACACTATTCCCTCTCTCCTTATTTGGTGAGGCAAAGAGGTGGCTAACTGCAGAGCTACCCAACTCTATTCTTTCATGGGAGGACTTAGCAAGAAGTTCTTGATTCGCGTCTTTCCATCCAAAAAGACAACACGATTGAGGAGATAAATCCTAAGCTTCATACAAAATCCAGGCGAAAATCTCTACCAAGCTTGGGAGAGGTTCAAGGAATTGCTCAAAAATTATCCTCATCATCAGCAATCTAATGAAGTATTGTTACACACCTTTATCAAGGCATCGGAACCTAATTCTAACACATTTTTAGACTCAACAACTGGGGATAGACCTTGGAGCAAACATATGATGAGATGTATAAATTACTGAATAAGATTGCCACAAGTAATCCGTATTGGAATGGAGATGAGTCTATAGCGAATGTAAGAAGATTACTGCCAGGGTTATGGAGTTAGATGCAGTAATTGCTTTTTCAGCAAAGATTTCACCTCTCAAAAACATGTTTGCATAATCTTTTGGACAATAACAACAGCAGGCTGCAGTTAATGTAGTCCAATCTCAGATTGTGAATTGGTGTGAGACATGTAGGGAGGTGATCATATGGCTAAATAGCAATTGGAAGAAGATCTGGAAAATCAACAAATGGATAAACAACAATTAGAGAGGCAAATAGGGCAATTGGTAGTGTCACAAAATACAAGGCCCCAAGGGGGTCTTCCAAGTAACACAGACCAAAACCTAAGACATGTAAATGCAGTTACAACTAGAAACAGGTTGTAGTTAGATGAGTTAGTGCCTCAAAAGGCAAGTTAATTAAGTAAAAAAGCAGAAAGCAATAGTGACAATCTAGATAGTGGCAAGGAACAAGACACTAAGTCTGGGGGTGCAGCAGCTATTGTGAGACCTCCACCATCATTTCCTCAATGTTTGAAAAAAAAAGATGAGGATTCCAGAAAGTTTAAAGAATTGTTGGGAAAGTTCACATTAACTTGTCATTGATTGAAGTATTGCAGGGAATTCCCAAGTATGAAAAATATGTGATTGTGGCTAACAAAGATTGTTTCACCGAGCATTCCACAGTGGCTCTTACCCAAGAGTGCACATCAAACATTCAAAATATATTACCTACGAAGCAAAAAGATTCAGGCAGTTTCACCATTTAGATTACTATCTGTCAGGATCTTAGTGTTAGAGGGTTTTGTGATTTGGGTGAAAGCATAAATCTTATGCCAAAAATTATTCTACAATTGTCTGAACGATCTTTGGTTAGACCTCTTGGAAAGTGGAGGATGTGCTGCTACATGTGGGATCGTTGATCTTTCCTGTAGGATTTATTATTTTTTATTTTAAGCCAGTTTCGAAAGTCCTATTTATATTAGGGCATCCATTTTTAGCCACAAGTCGTGTATCGATTGATGTGGCTGCAGGGAGACTCATTATGAGGACACATGACAAAGTAGAAGAGTTTGATGTTTACAAGGACCAAAAGCTACCTACAATATATTAGGAGTTGTTTGCAATCACGGTGTTTGATGCAGACAATAAAGTGTTAGTACCGGTTGTTAGTGATCCACCAGTAAGGGCAATCATGAGTCAAGAAACTGAAGGAGATATTGAATCCTACAAAATGATGCAGTTATTAGATCTTGCTAGAGTTTATGTAAAGCGAAGAGAGAATGAGCCACGAAATAGGCCACTTGGGCCTCCTTAAAAGTTATCAGTTGAAGAAGCTCCCAAGTTAAAGTTAAAATCCTTGCCCAGCCATTAAAGGTATGCTTTCTTGGGCAAAGATGAGACTCTACCAGTTATACTTGCTGCCGAATTATCTGAGGCACAAGTTGTTGAAGCTCTGCCGGTGTTGAAAAAGAGGAAGAAAGCAATTGAATGGAAAATATATGATATTCAGGGCATCAACCATGTATTTTTTATGCATAAAATTCTGATAGAGGACAACTCTAATCCAACAGTACAGTAACAACAGAGACTGAATCCACCAATAAAAAAGTTGGTACAGAAAGAGGTGATCAAATGGTTAGATGCATGTATTATTTTCCCTATATCGACAGTAAATAGGTGAGTCCAGTTTAGTGTGTCCTTAAAAAAGAAGGCATGACCATGGTGACAAATGACAAAGATGAGTTGGTGTCGACTCTTAAAGTCATTGGTTGGCGAATTTATATGGACTACCGTAAGCTCAATGAGGCAATTCGCAAGGATCATTATCCAATTCCTTTCATGGATCATATGCTTGATAAACTTGTGGGCCAAGATTATTTGTGTTTCTTGGATGGATACTCGGGGCATAATAAAATAGCCATAGGTCTTGAATATCAAAAGAATACCACCTTTACATGCCTTTTCGGTACTTATGCTTTCCATCACATGCCCTTTGGGTTATGTAATGTGCCTGCTACTTTTCAAAGGTGTATGATAGCCATATTTAGTGATATGGTGGATGATTTCGTTGAGGTATTTATGGAATATTTTTAAGTTTATAGGAACCCTTTTGATGTGAGTTTACAGAACTTGGATAAATTCTTAGCAATATTTGAAGAAACACATTTAGTGTTGAATTGGGAGAAATGTCACTTCTTAGTGAAATAAGGAATTTCCCTTGGACACAAGGTGTCCAAAATTGGTCTAGAAGTTGACAAGGCCAAGACTGATATGATCTCAGAGTTACCATACCCTGTCATAGTGTGAGGGGTGAGGAGTTTTCTTGGGCACGCCGGGTTCTATAGGAGATTATTAGTGACTTCTCAAAGATCTCTAGGCTTTTGTGTAGATTGCTTAAAAAAGATGCAAAATTTGATTTCTCTATTGCATTTTGAAAGCCTTTAACCATCTGAAGAAGACTTTGACTGAGGCTCCTATTCTTGTTGCTCCCTACTACGAGTTGCCTTTTGAATTGATGTGGGATATGGTGATACTGTCGTGGGTGTAGTATTGGGACAGAAGAAGGATAAGATCTTCCATTCCATATATTATGCTAGAAAGTCTCTGGATGCAACTCAGGTTAACTATTTGTCACTGAGAAGGAGATTCTAGCATTGGTTTATGTATTAAATAAATCTAGGGCCTACCTAGTAGGAACTAAAGTAATAGTGTATACCGATAATGTGGCATTCAGTACTTGTTCAGTAAGAAGCATAAAAAACCGTGGTTGATTAGGTGGATCCGTTTGCTTCAAGAATTTGATCTTGAGATTCGCGATCAAAAAGGTTGTGAAAATCTAGTGGCTGATCACCTATCCCTATTGGAGAATTATGAACACATTAAGGAATAGAGGCAAATTAGAGAAGCATTCCTGAATGAACAACTGATGAACTTATCAATACATGGCATGCGGATATAGTAAATGTATTGGTGAGTGGGGTTTTTCCACCCGGAGCCATAAGCCAACAAAAGAAGCGATTGAGTCACGATTGTAAGTTTTATTTCTGGGATAAGCCATTCTTGTATAAGCATGGCCAAGATCAACTTATCAGGAGGTGTGTACCAGAGTGTGAGATGCACGATATTCTTACAAAATGCCATGGTTTGCCTTATGGGGGGCATCATGGAGGGGAACTCACAGTACAAAACGACCTTCAGTCATGTTTCTTCTAGTTATCATTATTTAAGGATGCTAATGTGTTCATAAAAAAGTGTGACCAATGTCAAACAACGGGGTCCATATCTAAACGTCATGAGATTCCATTGAATTATATCTTTGAAATTGAGATCATCGACATTTGGGGTATTGATTTTATGGGGCCCTTTCCTCTATCACATGAGAACAAGTGTATTCTCGTAGCAGTCGACTACGTATCAAAATGGGTGGAAGCAACAACACTACCCATGAATGACGCAAGAGTGGTACTCAAGTTCGTGAAGAAATAGATCTTGATAAGATTTGGCACTCCACGGGAGATGATTAGTGATAGTGGGTCGCATTTTAGGAATGTATGGTTTAAAGGTTTGTTGAATAAGTACGGGGTGACACATAAAGTAGCCACTGCCTATCATCCCCAAACTAGTGGGCAAGTGGAGGATTGAATAGAGAGATCAATAAATTCTCCAAAAGATAGTCAATGCACAGAGGAAGGATTGGGATGAGAAGCTTGATGATGCCCTTTGGGCATGCAGGACAGCATATCAAACTCCTATCGGTACTTTACTATATCAGTTGGTCTTTGGAAAATCATGTAACCTGCCCGTTGAATTGGAGCATTGCACATATTGGGTGATCAAAAGGGTAAACTTTGACTTTAAGGCAGCCACTGAAAAGAGGATATCGCAGCTATATGAGCTTGAGGAGTTTAGGCTCAATGCTTATAAAAATGCCAAACTTTACAAGGAGAAAACTAAAAAATGGCATTATAAGCAATTGGTCAAACAGCCCTTTGAGCCAAGACAACAAGTACTGTTATTAAATTCATGATTGAGGTTGTTTCTAGGAAAATTACGCTCCAAATGGATGGTGCCATTCATAGTTGTAAGTGTTACGAAGCATAGCGCTATTGAGCTTCAAGAGTACAAGTCGGACCAAACCTTTCTAGTTAATGGCCAGAGATTCAAGCACTATTAGACCAATACTGATCATGGGATGACATCCATCAATATGGTGGATGTGTAAGATTAAGTGGGTTATGCCACGATGTTAGATAAGGCGCTACGTGGGGAGGCAACACATGATGTGTAAGTAATTTTAGCTTTGTTTAGGTCATTTAATTATTTTTTCTGATGTTTTTTAGGTACATAAAGATATGGAAGCGAAAAGGTACGGTGTGGGATGAAAATTTTGATTAAAAAACCAAGTATGGATCAATCACGATGGCTATCACATCGTGATGCACATAGTGATCATCCACTGGAAGCCTATAGTTCCACCACAATGGGCATCACGACATAATGTTTATCGTGGTAAGACTCTAGATACTTGGAGTCTGATAACGATAAGCATCCAAAACCTAAAACGAAGTAAGGAAACATACTTGTGCTCCAGTTTATTCAAACTCCACTAATCATGATACCACATATGCAAGAATCACGAATAAGGATCGAATAGAAGAATACCACTAGATGCAGAATATAAAGTAAACACAAAAAACCTATCGACGTCCCATACCACTGGTAAGTACAAATAGCACAGCAAAACCTACCTAGCGCCCCATCTTGCCAGTAATCACAAACAGCACACCAAAACCCACCGTGACTTCCCCCTTAAACCCAGTGAGCATACACTATACCTAAAGAAATACACATGGCACATACATCCCATGTCAGTACCAGTAATCAATATCAGACACACACACCCTGTTAATATCAATAACAACATCAAACACATATACCCTATCAGTGTCAATAAAAAAATGAGGGCCCAGCCCTTTAGAGCCAATAAAGGTCCAAACAGTAAATATACGATGGTATCAGTACAGCAGCAGATATAAGATAAATAACAACAAAAATGGAAAGTAAACGGCCTCTAGGATCAGCCAAAGGCCATCATCTAAGAACTCATCCCACCACACTCGTCGCGTAATAGCTAAAATAATTCCCAAGGCTAGTGGCCTCCACACGGTGGCAAGACTCGGGCATGCACCCTTCACCCTCTATGCCCACTTATGGGCCCCCTAGGAATCCAATAAGAATATCCATAAAAGTACAACGGTCAACCTAAATAACCCAGCCCAAACTACTAGCCATATCACAAGCATAATAATATCAACCCATCTACAATGCACAAAATAAACCTAAACTACCTGGACGCGGGCGAAATCCCTGAAGTGCACCCACAGTGAACCTGAAGCTCCAACACAGTCGATGCCACATGAAACTAAACAAATAAAAGTCCAGGGATCAAAAATATGAACAATAAGACCTAAATAGAAATTAGCAACCTGGGTCGAGAAGTGAGCCCCGCAGCTTAAAAATACAAACTAAGTATACCGGGGCATAGCCCTTAGCTCGGGGGACTCATGGTCTGAAAATGAGCTTAAGGAGACATTGAATCAAAGGATAAAACTAGGTCTAAAGTAACTAAACAACAAAACATTTTGAATAATTAAAGAAAAATGGAAATAACTGGAATCACTCGACAAACTAAGCATCGCGAACTCCCACAATCACCCCCAAAACTCTTAGCAATTCCCCTAGACTTAGAAAACACAAAACTCGGCTCACAAACTCAAGGGAGAACTGAAAAACAAAGTGGAAAATGTTGAATATAAGAGGGGTGAAGCCTTATTTATAAAGGGAAGGGGGCCGCAGGGGCGCCCTTTTGGCTGCAGGCTCGACCCTATCAGGGCGCAGGAGTAAACCTCGCCAAGGTAGCCCTTGGGCATAGGTGCAACCTCTCCAGCAGTTTGTGATCTGCAGCAACCTTTTCAAAAATAGAGAAACTCTTATGGGTCTAAAACGAGCATCCGGAGTCTAATTCTAACAAACCAAACATGCATTTTGGGTGAAAACACACCATGGACTCAACAAAATTGATAAAATGACTATTCGAGGTTGTTTAAGAAGAAAAGACCTCGAAGTTAAAAGGATAAAAAAGGACCCTAAATAAGGACTTCCAAAACCTACTCAAAATAAGCTCAGATACCCAGAGAAGCAAACCAATGCCTCAATTAGCCCAAAATTAATATTTCAGAGCTGATAGAATCAATGAAATCCCAATATGATGCTTCGATCATCAAAAGATTACCCATGCTCCAAAATGAGGTTTAGTTGGGATGGATTTCCATAAAGCAACCCAAATTCAAAACGAAAAGCCCAGGACATGAACTTAAGGTCTACCTAGACCAAAGTCGGCATTCCGGTGCTAACAGAACTATCAAAATTCAATTCTAAGTGCATTTACTACCACTTAACTCTCAAGTTCCACTGTTACAAAATTAAAACTTCAAAACAGGGAGCTGAGATAATAAGAAAATGAGTCACCAGGGTGCCAAGCTACTGATCCCAGTAAGTCATAGCCAACCTAGGGCAACTACCAAATAGCTCTAAGCATAGAAAATGATAAAATGCAAGGAAATAACCGAGTGGGTCATTACATAAAGCCATGAACTTTAGTAGTGATAGGTGTTATGTTCAACACATATTTTATAATGAATATCATTATGAAACATTCTACTGTTAAAACCTATAGAATCATGAGGATTTGAAAGATTTCTTTTATAAGATTTTATTATATTATCATGAGGATTTGAAAGATTTATTTTATAAGATCTTATTATAGTCTTCGTCGGAGAATTCTGATCATGAGCATAGTGAAGGATATAACTCTTCTACTGATGAAGATTTCTTAAAGAATTATTTGAGAAACCTTGTAAGGATGACCGTATAACTTGTCAAATGGGTCAACCCTTAAATAAAAAGGATGAAGATGAGTTTTGTAATAATTTAATCAGAATTTATATATTTGGCTACTAATGTCGTTAATAATGACAATTTGTTGGATCTTCTTAAATTGGTAAAAGATCCTGAGATTATATCTTAAATTATTGATATAATTGGCGAATCACCTACTATTCATACTAAGGTGATGGACCATATTCCTTCTCAAATGGCACCTTATACTATGTTTGAGGTTAAAAGACTTCCTAATAAGAAGAAATTTGTTAGTACTCCTACTACTGTGCAAGATTTACTAATTGAGGTTGATAATCTCAAAAAGGAAATTTTGGATCTTAATAATAAAAATTTAGTATTAGATGAAAGAATTCCTAGACTTGAAGATCTAAACAGGGTTTAGATATTCTTGATGATGAGGGTGAAGAATTTCTCCAAATTCTCCAAATAATTTCCTTACAAAAGTTTTATAGTAAAGATACTACTTCAATTGATTATAATTTCAAAAAAAAAGTCTAATGCTTTAATTGATAGTGGTACTGATGTTAATTGTGTTAAAGAAGAATTAATGTCCTCTAAGTATTTTCATAAAACCACGTATAGTATTTGATATGGTAGAGGCCAAAAAATGAGTATTGACTATAAATTTCCAAAAACTTGTATTTTCCAAAATAAACTTTGTGCGTCTGAAACTTTTTTTTTTAGTACAAGATATTTCTAATGAAGTTATTCTTGGGTATCATTTTTTGTTCATATGTACCCCTATTACTGGATGGGATGCCAATGGCATTACTGGACCTTTTGAAAATAAAAAAAATTAAATTTATCACTCAAACATTTTCAAAAATTATAATTAAAATAAGGGATAAAGTTTTCTCAAAAATGAAATTTATAGTTTAACTATTGAGGATATTTTACAAAAGTCTAAATTACGTGAAAAATAAATCCAATATACAATTAATTTTCTTTATAAATTTGTCAATACCACCCAAATTATTTTTGGGAAAGAAAAAAACATGTGGTTAGTCTCCCACATGAAGAAAATTTTCTTGAAAAATATATTCCTATAAAGGCTAGACCATGCAAAATGAATTTTGAATACTTGAAATTATGTAAAAGAGAGACTGATTCTCCAATAGATAGAGGTCTTATAAGACCATCAAAATCTCAAGAATTGATAAAGATAGTATTGCCAACACTGTTTTTTATTTAGACCCATCTGAGTCCATAATGGATTTTCCTACTGATTTAAATGAATCAAAATAGAATTGATTTTGGTTCGGGTTCATCGGCAAGAAAAAGATCTCAAATGAGTTCTTTAAACCAAGATGAAAACCTTTCAGAGAATGATTTTTTCAAAGTTCAAATAAAAAATCCCTTTTTCAAGAGTAATTTGATAATAACCTCTCTTTGCATAGTAAAATATTTAGTCTTGTTTCATGATTTATGACTAAATATGCTAATAATTATATTTCCATATTAGAAACAGATTTTAAATTGAGTAGTGGAGAAATCCTTAAATTAATATTTCCTCCTAAACAGTCTTTTCCAATTGAGAAAGATGATAAAATTAATTATTTTATAGTGTTTCCAAATTTGTTTGGAAATGATACTGCTCTTCTTACTGCCCAACATATTAATGTTATGGTTAAACAAGAAAATTATTCTAATATTTATATGAGCATAAAATATGTTATGATTAAACAAAAATATTATTGTAATATTTATATGAGATATTGAGCGAACAAATTACTTCTATTCATGGTAGAATTGAAAAAATATTTTCAGAAATTGGAATCTAGTAAAAATAAGGTAAAAGAACATGTATATATGGCTACTTCTAGTGTTAAACCCCCTCATGATATTAAATATTTAAATTTAAGTCTTGCTGATTTGGAATAATTGCTTGAAGAAAAGTTTAAACGATTACAAAGTAGTCCATTGAGCATTGATGTTGATTTTGATATTTCTAGAGATGATTATAAAGAAATAATCCCCGATGAAATCAATAAGATTTCTGAAAAATATGCCAGAAAGCAGGTCTAGACAAACTCCTCAAGATATTTTATTAGAAGAATAGAAAATGGTTTTAATTAATATTTATAGTGGAAAGAAAATTTATGAAGGGAATATTGATGGTTATATCAATAGAAATATTTATGCCTTAGTACGTAGAATATTGATGTATAGTATCATCTGTTAAGCAAAAAATAATAATGATAGGACTACTGCTAACATGATTATTGCAGGTTTTACTGGCCAATTAAAAGACTAGTGGGATAATTATTTGTCTCTTGAGCAACGTCTTAAGATCTTGCGAGCTATTAAGTAAGAGGATGATAAGTCTGTTCAAAAAAAATTTTACACTTTAATTCTTAATATTATGAAACATTTCTCAAATAGATGATCTGATAATAGTGAGACTGATAGAATTTGTTCCAAAATTTAAGATGCAAGACTCCTACGTATTTTAGGCAGTATAAGGACGTTTTTATCTAGAGTTATTGATTTTCCAAAGTGTAATAACTGGCATTGGAAGTCTATGTTTATAAATTTACCAGCACTATTTGCTGAAAGAGTTATGAAAGTCCTTAGAGGCATTGTTGCTAGTACTAGTTATGATGATTATAGTAACGGTAAGCTTATTAGTGCCTATAATGAGGAAGGTTTATCCTTGTGCAATGAGATTAAGTTGAATCATTAAATCCATAAACATCGTCTTAATGAAAGAAAATAATTAGGGAAATTTTATCAATAATTTGTTGTCGATATCCCTAGGATTTCTAAAGAGTCTCATGAGAATAATCATAAGAAGAAGAATTGTCGTGAACGGGAAAAAAGCGTATTGAGAAAAAAATTCTAAGAAAAAAATTTATAAGGATAGAAAGGATTTTATAAAATACAATAGGCCCAATGTTTGTTACAAGTGATGTAGAATTGGCCATTTTGTCAAGGATTGCAAGGTGAAAGAAAAAATTAAAAGTACGATATTATGGGTCAATAATCCTATCGAGGAAATTCCATTACGAGTCAAAAATGTCCCTAAACACCACTGGTCTTAAATGAGCACTAAGGACTTTCGGCGTAGCCTGGACTCTTCTCCCTGGATTATTCTTTTCCGGCCTCATTATCATTGGACAATACTATTTTTATTAAGGCATAAATGTCATTCTATTAGTAGTCTAGTGTGTCATAGTTCAACATAAACTAATTTATCCTATCATTTAGGATAATGGATACTAATATAACTAAAGAAAGTAAATTATAAAATTAAATACCTAATAACCACGGATTGGCAACAGAAACACAACTTTAGTAAGACAAACTTCTCAATTTTATTTAGAGAACTTTTAAACAAAAGAAATAGAAAGGGGGGGGGGTTCTAAGACCTGGACTTCATGAAGTAAAAACTCATCCTAATGGACAAAAGAAAATTTTAAAAACTCATCCTTAGGATGATGTACACTAAAAAGCAAATTTAAAAAAGTAGGCATATGCTACTAGACATAAATTATTGCACAAAACAACAATTTAAGAAGTGTGGGTAGGATAAACCTGAGTTTCTTCTTTATTAAAAAAGGAATCGGCTTTTATAAAAGTATTTTCTCTTTTTTCCCTAATAATTCATGAAAATGGGGTCTTGATTTTCAATCCTTATCTTTTCCTTTGGCGTTTTTTCCTTTGTTGGAAGACTCTCCCTGTTGTGTCTGAAATTATTTTAAAGATATCTCAACATCAATTTCTTCGGTGCTATTAAAACTTTGAGATTCTCCTGCACATGCATCATCTTGTTCAATTGAAGCCATGGAAATATCATCTGGTACTTCAATATCAAAATTCTTTAATAAGTCTTTTTGAACCTCTTCCACATATGAGGCTAAGGTTTGGGATCTAGACATGACCCCCTTTTCGTTGGAGTCTTATAGATAGTAACTTGAGAGGACTATGATCATCTAGTATTGGAGACTTAGCGATTTGTTCCTTATAATCTTTATTGACATATGCGATAACGTTTATTACTCCTTGGTCGAATATTGTACCTTCCACAGTTCTTTGAAGCAATTTGTTCCAGAATTTTGTATGAAAAATTCATTTTAAACATGGTAATCCTTCAAAATCATCTTCTACTGTACACTTCATAATCCATGCTATAGAGAATTCAATAAAGAAATGCATCATTAACATTTATTTAAAGAAATCATTATTCTTTTCTAACTAAATCAATTTGGGAGATATTTCTACAACTCAATATATAATTTTTTATAATGCTCAAGTAGAATATTCAAAGAACGATCATATAAAGTCCACCATTAGATAAACCAATTTCGTATACTTTTTTCATCTATATGATAACAATTTTTTATAAGCCAGGAATACTTCTTAGTATCATGTTCATATAAGAGACGTTTATTAAAAGCTTCGACATAGTCCCAGTAATTATATTTAACTATGACCTTTTGTTGCATGTGGATATAATACTTTTCTTTAAGAGGGATCAATCCCTATTCTTATGAAGAAAAAATCTTTTTTATTATTATTAAGTTATAAACTTTTTTAGATGATGAAGGGTAAAATGTTCAAATTCAGTCGACCATGTAGATAAAAGTATCATCTCATAATGCATTTTGCATTTGTAAGAAGATAAGGCATATGATGCTCCATCGAAATAACTGTCCATTATTTTCCATGATTCGTATTTCCATTTTCAAATTACTATATTCTGGGAGAAGTATTGTAATGCCCCAAGGCTAACTCCTAGATATCATAGGCCACTAAAGACCCACAAGTGAGCCTCAAGTAATCCATTCATGCCTGCACCTGTTCATACACATAACATATAGCGGAAGCATTCTGAAATAAGCAAAGAAACTAATAAAGGCATCATAAGATGGTTAAGTCTATATAACACCATAAGTAAGCCTTGAAATGGACAAGACATAAGAACTACTAACACTGACTCTATGTTCGAAAACCTCAAGTAAGACCATGGAGAACTATTGATATAATTCCTCAATCATCTCTCAACATAATAAAATAAAAGGGCATAAAGTAAGTAAGGAAAATCTTCGGTCCTTGACCTATGAGGACTCACTAAGATGTCTCGATTGTAAGCTCTGCTAATCACGAGTAGGTACTAGAAAACCTATATATGTATAATTAACATGCATAAAAATGGGTCAGTACATCGAATATAATGGTATGGGAATGTATGCATAAAACATGATGAAATATCATAAACCTGAAGGGTAAATAAATGTAATGAGTTTTTAAGTAAGCTAAAATTACAAGGCTTGTTTCCTGTTCTAAATCATAAATATAAATCATGTCATTTTAGGTCAATGTATTTATGTAACACCATGAAAACCACCGTAAACATTTGTAAGGCTAAACAAAGCCTATTAGAAAAGTTCCATAGAAATTTAGAACTAGCTGTTTTCCACAGATGGTTCATGGTTCGTAAAAGGGTTCCACGGATAGTCGAACCAATGTTGGAACCCAGTTAGTGGGATAATTCAAATGCTAGTTTTCATGGATCAATCCATGATCCATCATTCACTTTTATGAATGTAAATGATCCGTAGGAGCTCCTATTCAAGGTACCAAATCCAACGGTTCACGGACCGGTTTGATTCGACGGACCGCCAACTTGGCCGTCGAACTTACCCTGAGACTTTTCATATCTTTTTTCCCAAGATCATTATCGATATTTGACACTCATTAATTACCAATACTATGTCATTTTTAGCATAAATACCACTAATATAAATACCCAATCTCTCTATTTTCTTTTTTTTTTTTTACACTTAGCATAATATCATACAAGACAAACAGTTAAACAAATCAACAGAAGCACATACAAGTTCAATCTAGGGTTCCTTATTCTTAATAAATTCTTAAGGTTCTTCTAGGGATTTATTCCAAAGTAGGTACAGGGACATTCAATGAGAATTCCCTTCATTCTTATGCCCAAAATCCTCATAATGTTTATATGATCTCTTCAATCTAGGGTTATACCAAAGTTCATGAAACTGATTTATATTG
>JBDJHY010073799.1:0-13836 GCA_039654485.1 Withania somnifera
TACAACATTATTCATCATTCCAATCTCAAAATCAAGTGTTCATCACCAAAAATATAGAGTACAAAGTTCTTGAGCTAATTCTTGTATCATAAATCTTTGTACAATTAATTTATCTTGTATTTGTTGTTGTAATATAGTTCTAACTTAGCTTGAAAGTGAATAGAGTTCTCACTTAGCTAGGAAAGTGATTGTGGGGGGTTGAGAGACAATAGGGAGATTGTTTCTAACTCTTTGTACAGGGTAGTTCTTGAGCCAAAAGTCAAGAAATTGTTGTTGTTGTTGATTTAGTGAAAAAGCCTAAGTGCCTGAACTTAGGTAGTGGAGGTAGGCATGGAAGAACCACTAAAAATCCTTTGTGTTCTTGGTTTCCTTTTTCATTTCCTTCTTCCACTATGCAAAAGTTGCAAAATACCACACCTAATATTCAACCCCCCTTCTAGTGTGTGTAATCTTCTCCAATAGTGATGACCACTTTCTTATTGACCACCATCACGACAAACGACCTTACCATATTGAGCAACACCTTTACCTTAAAATCCACCACCTCTAGCTGGTAGCAACATTGCTTGGATAGGCTAATTGGCTGAGTACTAGCTGAATAGCACCCTACTCGGGGAAATTTTTAGAAAGATAAACCATAACCCCTTACCCACAACATAACCCCATTGCCTACCCTAGCGAGATGAACCAGCTAAACCAGTATGGACTCCATGACCTAATGCCTCAAATGTAAAACTTCTAGAAGTATGGTCCAAATTCTGACCATCATAACTATAACTCTTTACACCCTCACATGTGGTATAAAGTGAAGTTTGAACTGGTAAACTAGATTGACCTTGATGCTGCTGATGAGGAGGGTCCCTACCCCAAGAACCAAAACCTTTCCCACTGAATTGAGAACCACTAAAGCTACCATGATGACTTGGTCAATTCTCTCCACCTACACGAGTTTCACAATATAGGCCCTATAAAGTGTCAGTACGCTCAGACATGTCTTAATCCCACCAGCTAAGAGAATCTTAGCAGTTTCACGGATCTTGGAACTTAAACCATAGGCAAAGTGATTAATCCTCTCAGCCTCGGTCGGTGTCAACATAGTCCCATACAAAGACAACTGGTGAAATCGGCCTCATACTGAGCAATAGTCATATATCCCTATTCAAGATGAGTAAACTCATATCTCATACACTCCTATCAATATGGGACACATCAAGCCATAAAAATCAGATAAAATAAGCTCCAAGTTATAGGAGGGGACTGATCTAGTCTACAAGTAACATGGGATCTCTATGACGTATTGGTTAATTTGTTCATCTAAAACAGAGTTTAATCAACTCTGTGGGTCTCTATGATCTTGAGTTATTTAATATCTCCTCATATTTAGTAAGAAAATCATAAGTATTCTCTCCAGTAGAACCAAAAAATATGATGGATCCAATCTCAAGAATCTACTCAACTACTTTTGATTCATATCTTACATAGAGGGTGCGGGGGTAAAAGCTGAGCAATTATAGGAATCAGAAGGACCTGTACTGGGAGAGCTGTAGTGGAAGACTATGTTCCTATACTTTGAGAACCCAAGGTTGTCGATGATTAGGTCTTATATGAAGACTGAACCCCAATTAAACCTAAAAAACGAAGCAAATACCCAGAATTTCTGGCATGACAACTAACATTGGTGCTGGCACAAGACTTTGTTGAACCTGAGTTAGCCTTTAGTCCATGGGATGCTGAATCAAGACTAGCTCAGACTCCACATCTGTAGTTATGATAGGTGAAGTAATACTAGTTGGTTCCATAGTAGGGGTACGCCTTCGACCCTTGGGTTGACCTCTAGATTAGCCCCAGCTAGAGCCCTAACAATTAATATGAAGGGTGCACCATCACCTACTATTGAAGGCCTTGTGTGTTTCATCTGTGGAAGAGTGAACATGAATAAATGAGATTTTAAGAGACCATCTAGGATACAACTATCTACATATAAGTGAAAAAGGATTTGTCTTGCTATAGATATCACCATAGCCTCCCAAAGATAGGATATGGACATCTTTACAGCAATCTGTAGGATTTTACTACACATTAGCTCATGTACTAATGATACCAGTGAACCTAAGCTCTAATACAAAATTTTCATGATCCTGTTTCTTAGGTCATGGTGGAACTCAAAATCCGACCATAGGTGAACTAACCCGTAGCCTAAAACTATAAGTAGCGGGCCACTACATAACAAAAAATAAATAAATAAAGAAAAGAGAGAAATGAGGAAGTTAAAGTTAATATGGAAGTTCAAACCCAAAACCTAGTATCAAATACGTTATGCCACCAAGTATAAGAAATTGAGAAATTTCTAAAGGAAAGTACACCGTCTGTCTTTAAAATACAAGATTAATAGAAATGAAAATAGAAGAGATGAATCGACTCCGATTTCCAAGAGCTCACTGTTACCTCTAAAACCCTCAAAATCAAATAAAAAAATTCAAATCTTCATCGAACACTCATACAAGGATATGCACAAAGATGCAGAAGTGTAGTATGAGTATCAAAAAGTCAAAGGAATCGGGTACCTAGTTGGCATCACAGACCGACTAGGAATATATAAGAAACAAAAGCATTAAAAAGACATATAAGAAAAGAATATGTCACAAAAGTAAAAATAATATAGCATACGATTAAATAAAGGTAGATTAATAAGTCATGAAGTAAGTAAATAAGTCAATTAAGCTAGATACATGTAATGACCCTTTCGGTCATTTTTGTAGGTCTTGCATTTCCTTGCATCTTAGATCATTCTTGTAGCTTCCATAGGTAATTTGTGACTTATCGGTATCGGTGGTTCAGTTCTTAGGTCGTTTGTTTGGTTGTTATGTCCATTTTCCCTATTTTGAAACTTTAACCTTTAATCTCACTAACTCTGGTCAACATTCCTTGAAAATGATCTTGGAGATAAATTTCGCAGTTCCTCTATCTCCGAAACATGTATTTTGGTCTAAAATAGTTTTGGTTATGTTCAGAAGTCTTTGTTGCAATTTATCTCATTTTGTGTCTTTTATGTTCTTTTTGGTTTGAAATTTTGACTTCGGTTGACTTTTCATGATTCTTTGGATTGAAAAAACGATCGCCCCATCAGCTCCCTAATGTTGAGCTTAGGTTAGGTAGAGTGTTGGTATGGTTCTCGAGTGTGTAGGTCTCATTTTGAGTGTTCGGTTGGAGCTTTAGAGTATCCAAAAAGGTTGGTTTGGTCATATTACAACAATCTCCTATGCCAAATATTTTGGATTCCATTGAGTATGGAATATTGTTTACACTCAAAAAATATATGTGGACTATATATTTTAGGTTTCTAACTACTCCTGGGGGCCCATTTTAAGATTTCAGTTGTGCATCCCTAGCGACTAGTGCGATCGCGCTGGTCGGGCGTTAATAGTGCTGGGAAATGTTGCCTTTCAACGCTCATGTCACTCCTAGAGTACCGATAGCATTCGTATGTGCACCAACACTATAAATAATTGTTTTCCAACATTTTGTTCATTTTTCTTGTAATTTCTTCATTCCCATTCCATTTTAAGATAAATTTTCTAGTTGGAATCATATTTGTGAGCTTGGAAAGCTAGGTTTGAGGACCAATCTCTTTCTTCATCATAGTTTTTGGTAGGTTTTCTCGTTCAATTAAAGGTTCTATGGTGAATCTCCATTTTTCCTCCATAATGTCTCTTTGTGAACCTTATGTAGTGGGGATTATTGTTTGTATGTGTATTAACATTAGGGTTTGTTTCTTACCATTTTTTCTTCGATCTATGAGTTTTTACTCAAATTTCTCCAAATTTCATCGAAAACTCCCATTCTTTTTCACTCTAAAACTTTATTGTTGAATTTGAAAGTTCTTAGGTCTCCATTATTAAGGTTGGGAAGCACTGGGGAATGTCTTAATAATTTTTAATCATCATTTGGTAAGTTCTCATCCTAAATACATTGAATTTCTTTAATTATTTTCCAAATTTCAAAGTGTTCTTTACTTTATGTCATTAAAATAACCTAATATCTTGCTCGTTTTAGCTTCAAATTTTGGGTATGAGTTTTCTACGATGTGAGGAATATTTTTATACCTTTTTTTAGAGTTTCAGATTCGCGAGCTGATAGGCCCGTTTGGACCGATATTTTGATCCTAGATGTTTCATAGATTTATTAGATTATTTAATTCATATTAATGTGTAGATTATTATTTTGATAGTTTTATGATTGTTTGAGCTTTACTTTTTTTTTCTAGTTCACCAATTTGCCCGAGGCCTCCAGAAAGAAGGCGTTCTTTTGCATTGCACTTCTTCATGTCTTGTTTGCATATTTTTTTTGAGTTATGGAGCAGTCTGGACATCTTTTACATTGTATTTGAATATATGTAAAATAAAAGAACTAATTCACATCCTTGGATTAGAAATTTTATGTTAATACCATTGACCCTGTTTGCTTTTTTAGTCGGTTCTTGATTACGTATTAATGTTGTATTTTTATTATAGATTACCCTGTGGCCCTAAGTGATTTACACTAACTCTATAACATAAATGGTGGAAATTTAGGAATTTCTATGAGTCCCAGATATTAATTTAGCTTGCTATGCTTATTGTAGTGATTTCAAGCTTGTGTAGGGCCGACAGGACATTCTATGATCCTTGACTATTATTGTTCTCATATTATTCATACATGATATCACAGTGTTGTAGAGATTCTATGCATTTATTTCCATTGTTTATTGCCAAGAGATCATTATTAATGATTTTTGAAACCTTGCACGGGCTTGTTGAGCATGCTTTCAGATATTGATTGACCTTAATAGGACGATTTCATATATTGATGACTTGAGTTACTTTAAAGTTTTGGTAATGAGATTTGAGCATAATATTTTGATATGACCATAGTGATTTTGATAATACCGTCTATCCTGATATTAAATTATTTTTAAGCTGACTCTTTACTAAATAAACTAATTTATGTCTTCTTAAATTATTATAAGACCTGATTGTCAATTGGACGTCCAGTACTACTGTTTTCTACTATTTTAGTCTAGGCCCTAAACCTGGCGCTGGGTACATGACCTTGCTGGCACTTATAACTTTAGCCCCATATCAGATGTAGAGTATCAACCATTACCTGATTTTAGTCCTAGTTGCGACTAAGCATGGATACTAAGATTTTGACTAGTTTTAGACCCAGTCTTGGTTGGGAATTTGCATATGAGAGATGATATGGTATGAGACCTATTACCATATACAGTAAGATCTCCTGTTTTGATAGTTACTATTATGTGAGGTGAATCCCCACTATGGACCCTATCAGCTCAGGCCTATACGGTGGAGTAGTAGGTATCTAGGAATATTTCCTTCCATGAGTTCTATCCTATAGTTCCTATGGACTTTCAGAGAAAGAGCGTATATATTTACTTTAGCATACTCATGTATATATTACTTTCTGCACTTGTTTTCTTGGATGATTGCTTCTGGTATTTATGGGGTGCCAGCGGTTGAGCATGACTACTTGTATTTATCTATTTATTTATTGCCTATCTTTTATTTATGACTATTACTTGGTAGTACTTAGAATATCCTTGTCCATTTGATGTAGCTTTTGCGTGGGTTTTATTTAGTTATGGCTTATTCCTTTGCCCTTTATTGAGGTTACTGGTACACCTCTCATATTCGTTCTCTTTATTTGATTATCTGTTGCAAGGATTCAGGTATGTCTTCACCTCTTTAGTTGAGTTCTTTTGTTACTGTTTTTAGTTAGATACTTTAATTATTCCTTTTTTACTTCACTTATCCGTGTCTAACATTTCTTGACTCTACCTATACTCCTTGATTTTTTTGACTCATTTCTTCATTATCTTTTATTTATTTCTTTTATTTCTTTGATGAGACCGTCCAATGATAATTCCTATTAGGTACCCATTATTTTTAGTACTCATGCTACACTTTTGCATTTTCTGGTGCGGATTCGAGTATAAGTATTCACTGCTGACTCCAGGTTGTGCTGATATTCTGTTGCTGAGGTAGATGATCGCTCTTGGAGTCCGAAGCTTCTCTTTTACCTTTCTTGTTGTCTATTTTTTTATTAGTTTCTAAAGAAAATAATGCGCTTTCTCGATTAGACATTGTATCTTTCACTTTTATTATTACTTTTGTTTTCCGTACTTGTTGGATGGTTCTCCTATGGTGGGATGAGTGCCCTCATAATTCTAGAAATTAGGTCATAACACTACGATAACATAAGACTCACATAAGAGAATTAAGACGTACTTGAGTCTATGCTCAACTAAATATAAAATATAAATACAGATAGGGCGGTAATACCAGTAACTTTCATTATAGTACAAAAGGAGAAAATATTTAATATCAAATAGCATGGAATATTAACAAGGTAAGAAGAAACCAAATAAAGTAGCAAGTACCTAACAAGAGAATCAAATATAGATAATGGTAACCACAATCCCAACGAGCGTCCATCCACCTAAGGAACACAAACAAGTGAATCCTATCACTCATACAACTAGAGTGTATAACCAAAAAATAGCAAACAATGGTAGAACCAAACAAAATGATATGATATGATACAAGTAAAACTCGTATGGTCCTCCTCCGGTGCCTGTAGGCCCATCAAGAAGGACCCATAAAAGGATCTTCCATATACCTCTACTCCTCCATATAATCCTATGACACCCGCAAGCACCGATTATAAAGGTTATGGAGGTTCTCGATTGCATACTAACTCATGAATCTCATAACCGTGATCGGACCCCTTTGGGCCTATCTTAATAGCATAAAGTCTAAATATTTGTTCCCTGCCTTATTTGGGTTTAAAATCAGTGCAGAACTCAATATCTTGCACTTGGTTCAGTTGAGTCTAATATTAGTTCAAAACAGTAAGAAAATTCATATTTAACCTTTTATTATCATAATATTTCAAAATCATCACTTTTTATACATTTTAGTCATATGATACTGAAAACGGTTTTTCAAGGAAATGCAAGATTTTAAAATTGGTGGTATTGCACTCTCGGTCATAAAATAGTTGAAATCAATGCTAAAAGCTCTTTTAAATGATAACTTCATGCACAATCACAATAAAAAGATCCACAATCATTCTACCATCCCTGTGCAGGCTCGGATAATCTCTACAACCCCAACTAACCTGTCATAAATTGCCGGTACTAACTGACATTTCAAAAATCCACTATAGTAAGTTCTAAATTCAATATAAGTCCAACTCACTATAGTAAGTTCTAAATTTAATATAAGTCCAACTCAGGGAAACCAATGGGGTAAACTATAATTCTATGAAAAATATCAAGACGGAAAGTAAAGAATCAAATTGCAAGAAGCGGACATAGGTCAAAGGTGAAAAGCTATACAACCTAACCCAAAATGTGCTAAATACTGAAATTATATCAAATATACACCAAGTCTTAGATCATTAACTCGTATCCTATCTATTGCTTAAGGAAAAGCATATTGGGTCTTAGCTCAAACTGATTCGAACAACTCCTAAATAACACACAATTATTAAAATAATAATTTATAGGTCAAAAGGAAGAAAATAATATCCATATTTCCAGGATTCTAGATAGGTCCAAAATCTGAGTCAAAATGAGCTCGTAGGCTCCACAACCCAAAATTTTAAGCAAAATATATCTACGGCTTCCTCTCACATACTCAAAATTTGGGCTCGAACGGAGTCAAGAATAAGCTTTAAACAATTCAAAAGGAGAAAAAAGGTTGGGTAAAATTTGAGAATTTGTGTATGATGAAATTCAAAGAAATAGGACTGAAAACTTATGAATAATTGAAGAAAAAATTGCTATAAGGAATCCGCAATGTCTACCAAGCTCACATTCAAAACCCCGTGAAGAAACAATGGAGAAAAATATACTTTGAGGCAAAGAAGATGAGAGATTGCACTAAAAATTAGGGTTTCCAGCATTTTATACTATCATGAATAGTATTGTATGATCCTGTGAAGAAGGGATCGCAATTGCGTGGCCTAAGGAAATAGATCATCATGATCTCTTAAGGCACAAGAGCATAGAATCGCTCACGTGAAGGACATCATGATTTCATAGAGGAAATAGGGCTGGCCTTCGTGATCGCATGCCCCTGGCTCGCAATCGCAAATAGGCGTGCATGGATGCATCAGGTGCATTGCACTAGCAGCAATCAACCAAAGCAAAGTTCTCCCAACGGATTCTCAAGATGCATTTGAAAGTCAATGAACACCAACCAAATATGTAAATTTCTTGAAAACGTTATTCTGAATCCAATGGCACAAATAAAATTTAAATTCGGGATTGTTTCGATAAATTGTTGACTAAAATCAACCCTTGAAGTAAATTTTTTATAATTCCTGAGAACTCAAAATGAGCCTGGCTAGCTTGGGACCCAAACTAAAAGCCCACCTAATCCAAACTTGATATTCCAAAGCTGATGATGCAGTCAGATTTTCAATTCGATTCTCCGACCATGAAAAGTTGACCGATGTTAAACTTTTAACTCCAGAATAAGAAAATAACGATAAAATCTCTCCAAAATCTCCGAGATCTAAACCAAGAGTTCATCTGAATCAAAATTTATTCTTTAGAGTTAAAGAAAATATCGAAATTTGATTTCCAACTTATTTTTCAAAGAATGTTGACTAAAGTCAATGATTTCATAAGTTAAGGCTCTAAAATAGAAGAGACAACTATAAAACCCAAAGGAACGACTTTGGTGCCGAACCACCATCCCTAATAAGTAATAAATGACTTGGGGCCGCTATAAGAAAGCTCTAAGATACAAAACAAAACACAAAAATAATCGAAAATTTCATTATAAACATTGTCCATCAAAACTAGGACAAGTAAAAAAATCACATAATATTTTTTATTTCCAGTGAAACTTAATTAAACCCAAAACCTCATTGGTTTCTACCTACCTAAAACTTAAATTCACCACTAGCCTTCAAAACTTATAGTATGCATAAGTGAATGTATCTGGGGTAAGGGGTGTTTCATGTAAAAAGTTTCTCTATTTTGTTATTTTCTTTTTTTATCGTGGTTGCTTGATTTGATGGTTGTTAGTTTTTATATTGGATGTCTTATTAATTTAATTATAATATTAATTTTGATTATTATTTAAATTTTATTATATTATATCATTAAATTTATTAGTATGTAAGGATAAAAGTTTTATTTTACGGAACAATCCATTTGGTGATCCCGTTGTTACCTTCTTTTTTTCATTTCATCTTTTTTTAATTACCTAATAATAACATTTTATTCATTACCTTACCTTCTCATAATAGCTCTACTAGGTATCCTACTTTTTTCTGCAGGTTTATTTTTTAAATTAAATTGCTAATGTATTGTACGATATAATAATGAAAAAATATATGATTTATTTAGATAATATATTTATAAAATATAATATAATATAATATATAATGATACATAACAACCACGAAACAAGTTGTAAATTGTAGTATGCTAAATCAGGACCTTTAATTAGTATTTCAACTCAATATAGGAGCTAATAATAGAAATGAATTTACAAAATAAATTTATCATATTAACCTATTATATAAGCCAATGAGAAAAAGGAATATCACAACATCAACAGATTGTACATCAAATTTGGGCTTATTACTTGATTTCTTATCCTTTTGCTTGACAGTGTACTATATCTTTTCCTAGCAAACCACGTGTACCTCATTGTATAGCCTTTCACACTGCAGTTCTCTTCTCATCTCTCTCTTTCTCTTTGCTCTTCAATGGTTTGTGGCTTTTGTACTGATGGTATGTGTTAGTGGTCTTCCTCCTTTAAAAGCGCAACTGAGTTTTTCATGTAATATTTTTCTCGTTTTCTTCCTCTTTCTCTGTTCCATATACATGACTTTGGTGTTCATACTTCGTTAAATTTTTTTACATGTATATCCATACTTTTTTTTATTTACTCATACATGTTTGGATTTGGATTAGATATTCAAGTGCAAGATTTTGAGAAGTACTACGAATTTTATCTTTATGTCCCTTTTGTAATTTTTTTTTGGTGAGGTTAAACCTACGTTGATTGCATGTCTCTTTTTTCTTTTCCTTCTAACAAGGTGCACAAAGATATATTGAACAATCATAGTAACTAATTCAACTTACTGGCGTACCTTAGTTATTTGATTGTTTGCTTCAATTGAAATTTTTGTTACCTTGTTTCATAGATTTTATGCAACATACTCCTCAGTCCCTAAACAGTTCAAAAGGTACATCGATTATTTATTCTACCAGACATATATTGTTTATATTTGTTTTTCAGAAATATACTTGTAACGTCTATTATTTGCTTGCATTTGTTTCAATTGGTGGTTAAATTTGTGTTATTATTATTATTTAGAAATAATGCATACTTAATACTTAAATAAATCAAGAAGTACGTCATAATAAAAATGATGACAAATAAAGACGTTGCATTACATAGGCTTCGAAAGATTTAAGAACATCGACTCGCTGATAGAAATATGCAATGGCATTTAGGTTGCATAATACCAAGAGATAATACTTCATTTCTGTTGCATCCGAGTAAGCTTTTACTAGAAATCTTTTATATAATGACCCTTATGGTCATATTTGATTTACATAATTTCTTATATGTTAGAGTTTTCTAGTAGTTGGTCCTAAGTCATTATGACTTAACGAAAATAGTGGTTCGATTCTCGGGACATTTATTTGTTCTTTATGTTCGTTTTTAGTTTAGAGCCTTTATTATTCAAATATTGACTTGAGTCAACATTTTATGAAAATAAACTCAAAACCAATTTTTTCATAGTTTCTTTGATTCCAGAACATGAATTTTATTCGAGACGGACTCTTGGTTAGAGTCCATAGGCCTTAGTTTTGAGTTTATGTGATTTTGCGTATTTTATGTGTTTTCTAGTTCATATGTGAAGCTTGAGTGGTTATTTTGTGATTGGAGTCTTGGATTGAAAATCTGACTATAACATCATCTTCAAAATGTTGAGTTTTGGTTTGGTAAATTGTTCGTTTGAGCTTTGGGCCAACTGAGCTTATTTTTAGTACTTGGTTGAAAGTTGGTTAATTTGACAAAATATTCATTTTGGTCATCATTTCGTTGGAATGACCTCCAATTGAAATTTTGTCTGCACTGTTGAATTCGGAATGTCATTTTCATGCATGTAACATATTTGATTTGTGTTCATCGGGTTTTCAATGCATTTTGAGCTTAGTTTAAAGTTTAGTTTTTAGTTGATTTTGCTGGTTTCAGAAATTGCTGGTGTAGGAAACTTTCTTCTACACGATCGCACAGATTTTCCAAGCAATAACGATGAAGAAGTGCTGCTAAGCCTTTGTGATCGCACGTGTATTTCACGCGATCGCATCCTCTAGTCTAGTTGATCTTTGTGATTTCGACACACTTTTTACGCGATCATAATTCACTTCCAGGTCATCCTTCGTGATCGAGATCCTTCTTAACACGATCGTGAAGAGCAATTGTGTACTAGGTATAAATACCTAAAATTTTACATTTATAGCATTTGTTCTCTATTTGTTATCTTCAAACATTCTAAAATTCTTGTTAAAATTCTTGGGTCTTGCATGTGATATTGGGTGCATTGAAAACTATATGTTTTCAATTATTCATCAATTATTGGTAAGTTTTCACTTTAATTTCTTCAAACTTCATCCAAGTTTTTTAAAATTCTCAAAGTTGGCTCTTTACTTTAAACATTGTTTCTAGCTTAATTCTTGTTGATCTTAACTCCAAATTTTGGGTATGAGTTTTCTACGATAGGGGGAACATTTCAATACCTTTAGTTCATAGTTTTGGATTTGCGGGCTCGTAGGCTTGTTTTGGTCCATATTTTTATCCTGATTATTTTTATAGATTTATAAATATTATATGATTCGTATGAACGTATAGATTATTATTTTTCTACTTTCATAGCTTTTTAAGTTCATTTGTGCACTTTTTGGAGTTATTAGAGTAGTTCAGGCCTATTCTACTAAATATTTGTTACCTTATCTTTGGAAGGCAGGTATGCTATGGCTTACGATCTTAGACTTCGATAATATGAAAAATAATTGTAGTAAATAGTCATCCTTGGGTTAGTATTTCTAGGTTGGTACCAATGACTCGTGTCTCTTCTTTAGTTTATTTTTTGATTACGCATTAATGTTGCATTCATGATTATAATCATCTTATGACCATGAGTGATTTTTATAGACCTAAAACATGAATGGTTGGTTTTATGGAAAATATCCATGACTCCCGAACATTCGACTAGCTATGTCTGTTGTAGATATTGAGTCCGTGTTGGGCCTGTAGGATTTACTATGTTCCATTGTGTTTGAGTATATCATCATCATGAAACTGATTTTATGCATTAATTTCTATTGTTTTATGGCAAAAAATCCAACATTACTAATTTTAAAACCTTACATTGTCTTGTGTGACCCGTTTTCAGTATTGATGATTAAAATGAGTATTTTTGAGATGTTTTATTAGTTTTATGATAAAAAAGCTAAATAAAAAGTTAATCACTATGTTTAGTTATTACTAGACATGGTCGCGGTCGTGAGCCAGATGTTGATTTTATTTCTAATTTATTACCAGTTGCAGCTGGACACAACTTCAGGGTTTGATACACTCCTACTGATTTATTTTACAATTATTCTATTCTAGTATCGTGCATATCTTGTCGTTTTGTTTTGTTTGTTACTTGTACTCTTTGATGGGATAGGGTGTCATAAGGTTTGCATTCATCCTTGTTTATATTTCTTATTCGTTTAATTCATTTGTGGAGGTTATTTATTTATTATTTTGTTTATGACATACTGCTACTAATTATTATATCTTGCTAGACCCTTATTATGTTCCTTTGTTATTATACATATTGTAGACAGTTGTTTCTTCTTATATTTGTTACTTGAGGTTATCGGTATACCGTCTTTTTCATTATTTATTTGTATGAATTCAGGTATGCTCTTTCTATTCTTTTTCTAAATCATCTTGTTGTAGCTAGTTATCTGGGATATACATTTGTCTTTATCCTGTTAACTAGTTTCTATGTCTGTGAATTTTATTTGACTTCTGTGACTTGTATTCTTTATCTGTCTATTTACTGTTTTTATTTTTTATATGAGTCTGGTAGGCCTATGATTATGTACCATGTACCTATTGTTTTGGTTCTCATACTACACTTTTACATCTTTTTTGTAAATGCCCGATTATAAGTGGTCCATGCTGATTCTTGAGTTTGAGCCGAGATTGTGTAGCTGAGGTAGATGATGGCTTCTAGAGTCCGAATCGTTTATTTTACATATTTTATTATTTCCTCCTGTTATTTTTTTTAAATAAACATTGTATTTTTATTTTAAACATTGTACTCTTGTTTAGTGACGCTTGTACTAGTATTAGATTTTGGGGTTATTAGTTCACTGATTTAAACTTTTGGTTATCTCTACTAGTTATTTATAACTTATCTTCCACATTTAATTTATATTCTTATTTTGCGTACTTTTTGTCACAACCCAATTTGTTGGATCATGATGACACCTACTATCCCACCAGTAGGAGAACTAGCCCAGCTCGAAGTGGAATGGTACTATGCTAATAGCGGAACTGTAATGACCCTTAAGGTCATTTATCATTAATATGTAGTGTCTTGCATCCTAGAGTATTTCGGTAGTTTCCCTAAGTCATTTATGACTTGCTGGGTCCGATAGTTCGGATCTCTGGTAACTCGGTCGAGAGAAATCTCATATTTCTTGTTATAGAGCTTTAAGTTTAAACTCGTTGACTAAAGTCAACT
>JBDJHY010074127.1:0-13835 GCA_039654485.1 Withania somnifera
ATGTGTAGCGATCTTGCATTAAAAAATTTAAAAGGTAACTAGATTTTGACAGCATAATAGCTAGAAACACATTTCATATTTACTTATATCTTCAACTACTGCGCTCATGAGTAGTATGAAGCTATTTTCTCACTATCATTGTGTTTCCTGGATATTGCCTATGAGATGATAGTTGGGTCTTATTGAGATTGGGCTTTTGCCTACATGGATGGACTTGAGTTTCTATTGAGATATATTATATAGTCTGAGCCTGAGTTTTGGCACTCTCATGCTAATGAATATACTACTGGTGGGTTTATTATAAGGTTTTTCATGTGGGTTTCAGTCCCTCCATGGATCCTGTCGATCCGCATCGCTATGCCTAGGGCATGATATGCAGCCTGGGGGAGTAGTGATATATGGTTAGAGTCCTCCGTGGGTCCCTATTGATTCGGTAATATCCTAGAGAGGGAGAGGCCAGTACATATTTACTTTTTTAGTACCCCTTTGCATTGCATCCCTATGTGTTGATTTGTACCCTTCAGGACTTAACGGGGGAGTACATGTTAGGTTACTTGGTTTCTTGGTTGTACCTATCGGTAGAATGGGATGTTGGTAGAGTTTTTTTGCTAGTATACTTTGTTAGTTCCCTTCTGTATCTGACTAGTATTATTCCTACACTTAATGTATTTGCTATTACCTATGCTTGTTGATGGTTTTGCACTATCTTGTTGATCTTTCCTTGTGCTGGTCACGTTGGAGCTCAATGTACGTGTCTCGTTTGGCACTCTTGCTCTGATGACTATACAACTGGTTAGCTATTAAGAGGTTTTGCATACGCGTTGATTTGTACCCTTTGGGACTTAATCGGGGGGTACATGTTAAGTTACTTGGTTTTATTGTTGTACCTATCGGTAGAATGGAATGTTGGCCAAGTTTGTTTTCTAGTATACTTTGTTAGTTCTCTTCTATCTCTAACTAATACTAATCGTGCACTTAATGTTTTTGCTATTACCTTAGCTTGTTGATGGTTTTGCACTATCTTATTGGTCCTTCCTTGTGCTGGTCATGTTGGAGCTCGAGGTACGTATCTCCTTTGGTCATGAGTTTTTTGTGGCCCATGTGTTGTGGGTTATACCCTGACAGTAACCCTTCTTTACATTTTTTAGCTAGTACTGCACCACTGGTAGATGATCCTTCACTTCACTTACTAGCTATTACTGTAGTTACCTTGCTTTTGTTGTACATTATATGTCTCTATCCTACTTGTTGTTTTACTCTTTACCTTTCTTATACTTAGTTTTTCCTGATTTTCCTATAATGCCTACTGGGTACCTGTTGTTTTGGTACTCATGCTACACTTTTGTATATTTTTGAGATAAAAATCCTATTATAAGCCAGCAGAGTGGATGCGATCGTGCGAGATAACTGGTATGACTCAAGGAGATTTCGATGGGCAATTGGCTTCCTTGATGACTGGTTTTCCTTCTAGTACCAGAGTTATCCTAGTTGGATCCTGGATAGCTATTTTGTGGTTTTGTCCCATTGTGGGTTATATTTTGTACTTTTTGTATATAAATGCTCTACAACCATGATACCAGGTTCTGGGAGTTATGATTTGTTTTGTATTTTCATGCCCTACTTTTACTTCTCCTCTTCACCTCCTTCCTTCTTTCTTTTGGGTTCTTGGTACTGCATACTTGCTCTGGGCCAAGGTTAGGCTTATCTGCAGATGATATGTAGACGCCATCACAACTCAATTTTTGGATCCTGAAATTTTTTCTTCTATGCCTCACTTGAATTTTCCCTCCCCTATTTTATATACACAATAAAATACTAGGAATTACAATACTTGTTAAAAGTAGAGAAAATAAAGAAACAGTTAAGGACTTATAGAGAATGCCTCTCCTCTTAAAAACTAGTTCCTTAAATAGATATGGGAACTATCCATAGGAACAACTCAAGGGAATTGATCCTTGAATATAATTCAGGTGGTGAACTATTTTCAAGAATAACTTTGGCACCACATTGGTTCCTTTTGCTCACCATTCAAAGACTTAATAAGTAGCAAGATTTTTGAGTCTTCCAACCTCTTTTTGAAAAGTATTTCATAAACAGTCAAAAGAATTAACTTTAGAAACATTTCCCATAGAAATATTTTGCATAGATCATTTTTACTTCTATAAATCAGTAAGTAAAAAAAATTCTAGTATGCTCAATCTTTGAGCCAGCCGTTGCAAGATTCTTGAATTATACTTGGAAATATTTTTTGTCATCCATTTATAACTAAATACTAACAATCTACCCCTTTTTAATGGATGAAAACATATTGTAATAGTCAACTTTACAGTGCTCCTCCTGTATATATGTTTTCTTGAAAAGAGTATGTTAGACTTGTATGCTCCTCTTGTATATATGTTAAACGAGTTTCAATTGCTAGATGAACCAGTATTAGAATGGTTAGGTAGTCAAAAATTTCCCAAGGATCATTTTATCTATTACCTTAAGGAAAAAAAAATTAATCTACAAGGATTGCATCTACCATATAATCAGAGTTAAGGGTTCTGAACCCTAGACTCTCAATCTTTAGTATGTACCTGTAGTAAATGAGTTCCCAACTATCTTTCCTTAGGATTTAACTAGACTCCCTCTAGACAGGGAGATTAACTTTGGTATGAAATATCTTTTTGATACTCAGCCTACCTCCATCCCTCCCTATAAGATGCCCCAAACAGAGTTATAAGAGTCAAAAGAGTAGTTGAAAGACCTTTTTGATAAGGGTTTTATTCGACCTAGTGTGCCACCTTGGAGTGTTGTAGTTCTTTTTATTTGGAAGAAGGATGGTTTTCTCCACATGTGTATTGATTACAAGTAGTTGAAAAAGGTCATAATTAAAAAAAAGTATCCCATCCCTAGGAACGATGACCTGTTTAATCAACGCTAGGGAGCTAATCATTTCTCAAAGATTAACCTCAGATACGGTTATCAACAATTCAAAGTTTGGGAGTCTAACATCCCAAAAATAGATTTCAAGACTTAGTATGTTCATTTAGAGTTTGTTGTTATATATTTTGGACTAACTAATGCTCCTACAACCTTCATGGATTTGATAAATAGAGTGTTCAATCCTTACACTGACATGTTTGTGATACTATTCATAGATGATATTCTAGTATAATCCAGAAGTAAGGAAGGTCATGTAGACCTTTTAGACCCTTTAGGTCCAACAATTATATGCTAAGTTATCAAAGTGTGAATTTTCATCGAATTCCGTTGCTTTTCTCGGACATGTTATTTATAGTAAGGGCATTCATATGTATGCTAAAAAATAGAAGTAGTGAAGAGCAGGCCTATACCCGCTAACCTTTTGAGATTTGGAGTTTTCTGAATTAGTCGACTATCTTAGAAGGTTTGTTGAAGGACTTTCCTCCATTACTTCACCTTTAACCAGGTTAACTCAAAATAAATTTACGTTCTAGTGGTTAGACAGTTTTGAGAAAAACATTTACGATTTGAAAGCTCGTTTGACTTCCACTCCAGTGTTGACCTTGCCAGGGGTACAAATGGTTTTGTTGTCTATTATGATGCTTCTAATGTTGGAATTAGATGTGTTCTTATCTAGAAAGTTAAGGTCATTGCTACACTTCCAGGAAATTTAGGATTCATGGGAAGAATTATCCAACTCATGACCTATAATTTGCAGCAGTTGTTTTTGCCTTAAAGATTTGGAGGCACTATATTTTGGGAGGTTGATGTAGATGTATTCATATGTCACCATTACATAAAGTATGTAGTCATCTATAAAGAGCTAAATATGTATTAGAGAATATGGATTAATATCTTAAAGGATTATGATATGATTGTGCTTTACCATCCTATTAAGGCTAATATATTAGCAGGTTCTCTCAGCAGGGTATCTATGGGTAGTGTCGCTCATGTAGAGGATAGAAATAAGGATCTGGTTAGAGTTTTACAATGGCTTGCTCAGTTGGGTTTTTGTTTGTTTTGAGACAAATGATGGAGGTTTAGTTATGAAAATTTTTTAGTCTTCAGTACAAAATGAGATGAAAGAAGCCCAAGATAGATACTATTGTTGCATCAATTGAAGGGTGCAGTTGACAAGTCTAAGGTTTAGGTTTTCTCCCAAGGGTGAGATGATATGCTCAGGTATCAAGCTAGATTATGTATTTTTAATATGGTCGGGATAATAGAGAAGACATTAGCATAGGCTCATGGTACAAAGTATAGAATCCATCCTGAGGCCATTAACATTTTCAGAGACTTGAGAGGTATAATAGTAGAACCGCATGAATCAGGACTTAACTAAGTATGTAGCTAAGTGTATGAACTATTAGCAATTCAAGGATGAGAACTAGAGCTCAGTAAGTTTGACTCAGAATTTCACCATATGGGCTTGGAAGTGGGAAGTAGTGAATTGGACTTTATTACAAGATTATCTCATACCAAGACTCGGTATGATTCTAGTTGGATAATTATGGATAGGATGACTAAGTTTGCTCACTTTGTGCCAGTCAAAGCTAACTACACAGTTGAAGATTATGAAAGAATCTACATTGAGGATGTGGTTAGATATGCATACCTTATACACCATTTCAGATAGGGGCACTTAGTTCACTGCCCAATTATGAAGGTCTTTCCATAAAGGTACGGGAACTAAGGTCCATATCAATACCACATTCCATCCACACACAGACAGTCAAACAGAGTGAATAATTCATACCTTAGAAGAAATGTTGAGATCTTGTGTCATAAAATTCAAAGGAAATTGGGATGAACAATTGCCTTTAATTGAGATCGCCTATAAGAGTAGTTATCATTCTAGCATCCAGGTGGCATCCTATGAAGACTTGTATGGAAGAAGATGTACATCTCCCATTATGTGGTTTGAGGAAAGTGAAGCTGTAGTTAAAGGGTCAAACTCAGCCCATAAGGCCATATAGAAGGTTTAACTGATCTAACAACATTTGAAAATTGCTCAGAGTCATAAAAAATCCTATGCTAATATGAGGAGAAGATATCTTGAGTCCAAGTTTAGTGATTTGGTATACATAAAGGTTTCTCCTATGATAGGAGTGTCTGATTTGTGAAGAAATAGAAGCTTACACCTACATAACTTACCTCCCAGACCAAGGAAGGAAAGTCTCAGATCTATGGAGTTCTTGACCCCTTTTGTTAAACCAGTCCCCGGTATATAGGACCTTATTAGATCTAGAAGATAATAGGCAAGGTGGCCTATGAGCTTGATTTTCTAGCAGAGCTAGCAACCATTCATCTAGCGTTCCATGTCTCTTTTCCAAAGAAATGCCTGGGATATCCTTCAATGATTATTCCAATTGAGATTATTAGTAAAAGAGATAGCTTATCATAAGAGTAAGTTCCATCTGAGATATTAGATAGACGAGTTCGCAAGCTAAGGAACAAGGAAATTGCTTTAGTCAAGGTATTATGGAGAAATCAATATGTTGAGGGTGCTACATGGGAAGAAAAGCTGATATGATGGCTAAGTAGCTGCATATTTCCCCTCTCAGCTCAGACATAACTCAAGTTAATCAGATTCTTTCCTTATAGTAACTCCTTTCAGGTTTCATGTTTTCACATCAACCTTGTCATGCTTCTCATGTCTATAGTCATGCCTTGATACTCATGTTCAACTTTAACTTCAGTTCGGTGTCTTATGTTATTTATGCTTCAGACTCAACATTTAGTATCATCTCTCAGTCTCACTCATGCTTTAGTTTTACCCTTTATTCGAGGAGAAATAATCCCAAGGTAGAGATATTGTAACACCTCAAAGACTTATCCATGTGTTTCTAGTCATATTATAGACTTGGTGATTATATGTCCCAATGATTCCTTTAAATTTTAGCTCATTTTTTTTTATAGTTTTGATGGGTGATTTGATATTTGTTAACCCTACTAGAACCTTGGGACTAGTTTGGGATCATTACTATATGCTAACAAGTGTTTATGGACATCTAGAAACCCTTAATGTGTCACTATATAAAGTACTACATGATGGTAAACATGAAACCTTTGATTTAAACATGCTAAGGAAAAAGTACAGCGAGCTAACGTGGAACTAGACATGCCACATTTGGATGATTGGCACTTTGAGTAACGTGCCACGTTACGTGGCATATATCAGTGTTATTTCTTTGCTTTTAATCCATTTCTATAAGGCTATTTAGGTCCTTTTACCTTTTATGATTAATATATGTAGTTATATAATATATTAGAGGTATTAAACACATGGACAAACTTCCTTTTCCTATACTACCCTAAGACCTAACACTTAAGAAAAAATTAGAACATTGAGCACAAAGAACATAAAGAAAACAAAAGCTTAGTCTTCTCTCAAGTTCTCTCAAGTCTAGGGTTCTTCAACTTCAAGAGTATTCTTCGTTTGGAATTACTCCCTACCAGGTATGCATACTATTCAGTGGTCGATTCTATTCATCCCTACGTCCAAAACTAATTTCACAAATATGCAAACTACAAGTGTTCAGGGCTATGTTTTGCTAACTTTAGGTTTATAACTTGTCTTTTTTTCATTATGTTATTGATATTTCAAGCATGAATTACATGATTATTATGATTTACATGAACATGTACATGTTGCACTGAACTAGATTTAAATTCAAGAACTTCCATGTTTAACTGCTCAACTATTATTTTTTTTCATGATATATTTCAAGTTTTGGGAATTATGAGTCCCATGACAAGAACAATAACAAGTATGTAACACCCTAGATTCACCCTCTAGCCATGACACAACCTCCTTATCCACTAAATTGCGCTACTAGCCTTGGATGGACCCTTGACTCATGCAATCTTTACTCATAAACACTCAATGGAAGTAATATCAAGTACTAACATAAATAAATAAACAATGAGCCTCACATCAGTCAATAAATAACCAAGTGAATAAATGGAACATTCAATGTCAAACTACTACATCTCCATCTGAAAGCCTCTACTCGCTAAGTATGGAATCCTAGAACAAGATCTATAGCTTTTCACCAAAAATTAAAATAAAGAATAAAACTGTGACAACCCGAAAGTTGGGAGGGATGTCACCTACTTTCCCATCCTGGTAGGTCATCCTAATCAACAATAATTTAAGAGAGACACTAAAATAAAATGTGAAAAGTAATACATAAGTGATATTTATAAGTGAAAGTAATATAATTACATCCAAAACCAGGTAGCCACTGTACAAAGCCATTAAGTAAGACTTAATACGAAAAAGTTTATAGTCCCAACAAGTCTTTCAAAAAGAGTAAATACACTAAGATAGGATAAGCCAAGACATCGGAGACTGCAAACACGTGGCAACTACATATAAATGACATAGAGTACGCTACTAGTAGTGGATGAAGAGAGTTCTAGACTGGTCCACTGCAGCACTTGCACAAAAGTGTAGAAAAGGCAAGGGTGAGTATGAAAAGAAAGGTACTCAACAAAATCCTCGGCTAGTCTAAGCATCATTAGCTGGTCTATGTATACAATAATAATGATCCTCCTAATATCTATCCAACCTCCGATATTACAACTTGTAGACAGTTTATAATAATACAACAACCCAATCAATAACTAATAATTTAATGATTAAGCAAAAATCTCCATTCATCTCCAAAATAATGAGTATGTATGAGTTTGCACCGATCATCAAAAGGTCTCAGGGCATCAACAAGTATACAAGTGTCAAGAAACCTCAAATAATCAACTAGTATCAACTAATCTTAAATCATCAATAAGTATCAAGTAATCTCAAATCATAAACTAGTATCAAGTAATCTCAAATCATCAACCAGTATAAAATAATCTCGAATCATCAACTAGTATCAGGTAAGTGTAAGTATTAATTAGGCATAAAACCAAATAAGAAGTAAATAAATATGAATGCAATATAATGTGCAAGTACTCATGATACATGTCCACCCTAATTGTATACACTTGTTGCCAATATTCATCACAGACATGACCCATGGGGGTCTCACAAGGCCCATGGACCTATACGGCGTGGTACCTGATCAATATATTTATTATTTTGTCCTTCTGTATCGGCGTGGTACACGATCAATATATGTATATAATATTTGTCTTTCCATTTTGGCATTATACCTGATCCATAAATATGATATTTATCCATCCGTACCGGCGTGATACCCTATTCACACTTAATATCAAGTTGTGAAAAAGTTACCACAACTATAATAAACATGTTCAAGTTACAATTTAATCAAGTTTTGAACAAGTTACCATAACAACAATAATCAACATATTCAAGTTACAATTCAATCAAATTGTTTGCAAGTTACCACAAAACAATATCAATATGATCAATCATAACAAGAATAATCAAGTTGTGAACAAGTTACCACAACAAAAATACAAAATTTTTTTTTAATAATTTCATCATTTTCCAAGTAATTACCATAACTCTGGTTATCTCAATGATTCAAACTATTCAAGGTATTTCACATGATAATACACCCATTAATTTTTGATTCAAATCTTTAACCAATATATTCACCAACCGCAACTAATGAAGCACATAATACACATCGAAGCTTTATAAAAGGACCATAGAACCACAACTTGACTTAGAAGAAAAAAATTATCTCAGTCATGTGCCTTTACTTTAATTAGAGCTTCCAAACGAGTGCAATCTAGCTAAAAACACAATACAAATAAGAAAAAAATGAACATTAATACCCATATTATGAAGTTTTATTCAAAAATCCACCCCGGGTCCGCGGGGTTAAAACTCAAACTTTATTGCAAAAACATGTTACCCATCCTTTGGGAATCCAAATATCAAGTCTTATTAAAATATCAATCCATTTTATGGTTCAAAATAAAGATTTTAAAATATTTGGTTCATGCTTGAAACCACCATTTTGGATTCAAAACCTTCAAATTTCATGAAATAATCATGTTAAAGTTGCTAAAAGTAGTTGAGAAATGGTTTAGAATTGTTACCAAATAATTATCTTCGAGTTCCTTGATTAAACGTTTCCACAATAGGATTTTAGAGTCTAGTTTACATGAGAAATAAACAAGTGTTAGTGAATTTTATGTTTTAAAGCTATCTCAGGTGCACTGCCAGGTCGCCACCGCAAATGTAGAGCCCACCGTGAATGTAGTGCCATATGGATTTTACCCTCTGCGAATGTGATCACAATGCCGCGAATGTGGAGAATAAATTTTACCACCCTCCACAAATGTGGCGGTGGTTTGATGATAGATGTTCAGAACAACAAAAAATAATAACAAAAAGCAACTCCAAATTAACCCTCAAAATTTATTTAGAACCTCGTGCAAACAAACCATATATGTAATCGTACAAATTTTGATGTTCCCATCTCAACAATAACATTAAAACATATATACGAGGTCTCTTTGACCCAATTCTTGCTAAGGGTCCATTTTAACTAAAAATACCAAAATGCTCCCGGGACCTACGAAAAATAAAAGATACCTTATTCTAGACCCAAACCACCTCAGGAATCTAATAGAATCATCAGATTCTCAATATAGGCACTCTAAGAATGAATGTTAACTAAAGTCAACTATATTTTTAAAATATAAACTTTATTCCGTCAATCCTCTTAAAATAACCTTTAATGGGATAAAATAGAAAATGAAGATCCCATTAGAATAAAATCACCATTCCAGAGCTAATGAAACTAACAAATTTCCAAGGTCTCGAAATCCAAATGGCCCCTAGAGTTCTACATTTCTCACTTTAAAATTTCAAAACTCAAAATTTTGAAAAGCTTGCTCAAAATTCACTCCCTTCTCGAACCAAACATGGAGTCAAAATAAATTTAGAATAATAAAAACTACGGGAAGGGTAAAATAGTTAAAATTCACAAAAATTAGAAAAATGGCCTTGACGCCCATTACAACATTCACCACTAAAAAACATATTCGTTGTCGAAAATAAGAAAGAAGAAGTACCTGAAAGTCAAACAAATGAGGATACTGGCTATGCATATCAAACTCGATCTCTCAAGTAGCCTCCTCAATCGGTCGGTACCTCTACTGCACCTTTATTGAAGGTATCTTTTTGGTCCAAAGCCTTTAGACGTATCTATCTAGAATAGCAACTAGATCCTCCTCAAAGGAAAAATATGGATCCAAAATCAAAGTATCTCACTAAAAAACATGATACTTATAGGGCATATATCTTTGAAGCATAGAAACATGTAAGACCGAATAAACTGCAGACAAACCAGGTGGCAAGGATAACTTTCCTCTCCAAAATATAGAAAGGACCAATGAAACAAGCGCTAATCTCCCCTTTCTTCCCAGATCACATCACACTCTTTATGGGTGACACCTTCAACCAGACTCTGCCACCCTCTATGAACTCCAAAGGTCTAACCCTACAATCAACATAAATCTTCTGCCTACTCTGGGCCATAAACAATCCAATATAAATCAATATAACTCTCTCCATAGAGTCTCACAATAATCATATATCCAATGGTATCTACTTATAAGTCTCAAACCATCCAATTAGATATCTGCATCTCCTACCATATAATGCCTCAAAAAGAGTCATTTGAATACTCGAATGATAATTATTGTGATAAGAAAACTATGCAAGAGGTAGGACTCAGTCCTAATGACCACCAAAATACATGACGCATGATATGCAACATATCCTCTAGAACCTGAATAGTGAGCTAACACTAGCCATCGTTCTAAAGATATAAATCTATGCTCATATCAAGCTGAGTACCCATCTCACGCTGCATAGTACTCCAAAAGTGTAAGGTGAACTGCGTACCTTGATAAGATATAATAGATATAGGGACCCCATGCAACAAAACTATCTGTCTAATATAAACATGAGCTAACTCCTGAGTATTATACTTCATCTTCACTGGAATAAAATGGGTGGACTTAGTTAATTGATCAACAGCCACCCAGATGGAGTCATAATCTCCTAATATACTAGGCAACCCAATAATGAAGTCCATAACTATGCGCTTCCACTTCCAGTGGGGCATATGCATCCTCTGTGGCACACCTCCCGGCCTCTGGTGATCAAATTTCACCTACTGATAGTTTAAGCACCTAGTGTAATATCCTTCCTCACACTGCACTACTAGTAATGCTGACCCATATCATGATATATCTTTGTATCCCCTAGATTAATAGAATACCTCAAATTTTAGGCCTCTTCCATTATCATCATAACTAAGTCACTTTACTTAGGGACGAAAATCTAGTCCCTAATCCTAAAAAACCTCTCAGAATCCAACACAACCACCTTGACCTCACCTCACAGTACCTTATCCTAGATGTCCCTCAATCTAGCATAATCAAACTGCGTATCATGAATCTGCTCCATCAGCAAAAACTGGGCTTAAAAACATCTGATAACTCTATCATCCTCTGAAATTTATAGTCTAACCAAACTGTTGGTTATACTCTGAGCTTCTCTAGCCAAATCTGCTTCCTCAACTCGTACAAAAGTTAAACTACCCATACTCGAGGACGTCTTGCTAAGGGAATCTGTCACCATATTATCCTTGCCTGGATGATACAAGATAGTGATATCATAGTGCTTTAGCATCTTTAACCAATGATGCTGCTTCAAATTAAGATTCTTCTGGTTGAAGATATACTGAGGACTCCTATGAAAGTGATAAACTCATAACACACTCCATAAAGATAATGTCTCCACAACTTAAAAACAAACACAACCGCCACGAACTCCAAATCATGAGTAGGGCAGTTCTTCTTGTGTGCCTTTAACTACCTCGAACCATAGGCCACAAACTTACCTTCCTTCATCAGCACTCAACCTAACCTATGCCAACTTTAAAAGCATCACAATATACAGTAAAACCTTTACTCTCCATAGGAAAAGTAAGAATAGGAGCAAAAGTCAACAAAAATTTGAGCTTTTGAAAGCTTTTTTCACACTCATTCGTCCACTGAAAAGTCATATTCTTTAAGTTAATCTAGTCAATGGAGCTGCAATAGATGAGAATCCATGAATAAATCTCCTATAATACCCGAATGAACCAACAAATCTCCAAATATTAGTTAGCAAAGTAGGTCTCACCTAAATATATGGATGATACAAGATAGTTACACCACGTGCCCTAAGAATGCCACTGAAATCAACCAAAGCCCACACTTTGCAAATTTAGAATATAACTTCTCATCTCACAACCTCTGAAGCATAGTCCTCAAGTGTCGAACATAATTAGCCTTGGTCTTAGAATACATGAAGATATCATTAATAAAGACATTCATAAAAGAACCCAAATATAAGTGAAACAAACTGCTCATCAAATCCATGAATGTAGGTGGGGAATCAGTAAGCCCAAAGGTCATCACAAAAAACTCATACTAGCTATATCCAGTCGGTAAAGCCATCTTCAGAATATCCAAAGGCCTAATCCTCAATTGGTACTTGGACCTTAAATCAATCTTAGAAAAGACAGTGGCACCCTGAAGTTGGTCAAGTAGATCATCAATGCTAGGTAATGGATATTTTTTCTTCATGGTCACTTTGTCCAAATTTTTGAAGTCAATACGCATATGCATAGAACTATTTTTTTTCCTTACAAAGAAGACCGATTCACCTAAATATGACACACTAGGATGAATGAACCCTTGCTAAGCAAATCGTACAACTGATCCTTTAAATCTTTCAACTCAAAAGGAGCTATATGGTTAGGAGAGATAGAAATGGGCTTAGTGCCCGACTCCAAATCAATGCCAAAATCAATATCTCTATCAGGAGGAAAACCAGGAAGGTCGGCCAAAAACACATCAACAAAATCTCTAATCATAGAAACCAAATCAAAGGAAGGGAAATCAACACTAACATCCCGCACAAAGTCCAAATAAGAAAAACACCGTTTCTCAACCAACCTCCAAGCCTGAGGAAAGATATAACTCTATGAGGCTATGACCCATAAGTACCCTTTCACTCTACTCTTGGGATCTCAGGAATACACAAAGTAAAAGTCTTGGCATGGAAATCTAAGAAAATATTATATGAGAAAAGCTAGTCCATGCATCAAATAACATCGAAATCTAAAATATCAAGAAAAATCAAGTCTACCTAATTCTCGTACCCTGACAAGTTGACAAGATCAGCATACACAATCCACTACTAAGGAATCATACACATAAGTATACACATAAAGGGTATAACTAAAGAATTAGATAAAATGTCAAAACCAGTAACAAAGTATGTAGATATATAAGAATGAGTAGACCCAAAATTAAATAATACATATGCAGGTCTATGGAAAACCGAGACGATACCTATGATTACAGTAATAAAAGATTGTGCCTCGGGTCTTCTTGGAAAAGAACCCACTTCTAGGATGAAATGAGCATGACCTAAACCTGGCTGCTATGTACCCCTACCTGTCTATGCATCTCTACCTACCTTCCTACCTTCTCTACCTCTAACTGGAGGTACAAGGGCCCTAGATAGAGCATGAGAGGCCTACTGAGACTCAATATGTGCTTGATGGGGGTAATACCTCATAATATGTATTAGATCTCCATGTTTGAAATAAATATCTAAAAGCTAAAAACTATTGGGAAGAACTTTGAGAACCTGAGTTGGCCACCTTGGCCTAAAACCCTTTGATGAGACCTATAGGAACTCTATACTGGGCTGAATGATATCTGTACTATATAGATACTATCAATAGTCTTCAAGGCTTCCTGAAACTGTACTTGGCTGGGATGGATACCATCTCTAAAAGAACCCCTTCCTCCAGATGAGGTACTTATCTTGCCCCTACTATCGGTAGTTTCATCTCTATGCAAGTGCGCAAAACCTC
>JBDJHY010074237.1:0-13834 GCA_039654485.1 Withania somnifera
TATGGGTATTATTTTTATATTCTTGACCATTGGATTACTTTTTTGATAGTTTTGACATATTTTATGCTTTTTACGTAGGTTTAGGCTATTTTTGCTTGCTTTTTGAGGACCTTCATCGGCACCCAGGTAGGCTAGACTTAATTTTCTCTTATATTGTGCTCCGTAAGGTATTTCTATTATCTTAGATAGTTGTTTGGGATAGTTTATCAGATAGTACCCCTTTTTTATTTATATTCTCCTATTTCTACTAGTTCTGGTGTCTTGTGATGGGATGTAGTAGGCTTTAGGGGAGAGGACTTAAACCTTAGAGACTATGTTGTTTCATATTATGAACTTGGGTGAGATGTGTGCTTATCTAGTGCTCTTTGGTCGATTTTAGACTATGCTGAGAGCACTTTATCTGTGTTGTGTGGTTATGTAGGTATAAATTATGTTGTTGGGTTGTATTGTTGCTAATAGGTGGAACTCAGTGTTAATTTTTGGTGGTATCTAATGAGACTAAAAATAGAATGTTTTCAATTGAATTTAATTGGAATGAGTTTTCTACAACTAAACTTCCAAGATCGTGACGTTGTTTGTAGACATTTTCATAAGTAAGACTAGACTGGGGTTTTTCTTATCCATGGATATCAATGTGTTTGTGGTATGGAGGTGGGACCTCCTATGTTTAACTTTGTTTTATGATATTTGAGTTGGGATCTCCCATGTTTAGCAGAGAACTGATACATTTGTATGTGGGACCTCCAGTGTTTAGGTAAGAGTTGTTATTCGTAGGTTGGATCTCCTGTGTTTAGATGAGAGCTATTTTTCATTAGTGGGACCTACCTAGTTAGGCTGGGACATGCTGTAGTTCTCCTTACATCTACCCCTTGCATTCATCTCTAGTCGTTGTTTGTACTCTTCGGGCTTACGGAGGAAGTCAGGATGGGACCTTGGATGCTTTGCTTGTACCTACCATAGGGATGGGCATCAGGTAGCTGATGTATATTTTATTTTTTTCTCATACCCAGTAGTCTTATGGGGGGATTTTTAGGTTATATCTTCTATTAAATTATCATTATACTTTTTTGTTTACCACTATTCATTATTCATTGACTTGTAAATACTTATACTTAGCTAGAGTCCAAGTATTCTTTTGGTATACGAGTTCTCAAGGTTTATCCAATGGCACAGAAGTACATAGACTTACTTTCTTAGAATATGTATGTTCCTTCTATTGTACTTAGTTAAATTCCTTTGTTTATGTTGGCTTTAGCTATGTAGTTAGCTCTTATTGTTGTTTACTTACTCTTATGACCTGTTGTACTTTCCTCTCCTTTACCTTACTTTTATTTTATTTTATCTTGGTCACCTTATGATGCCTTTTTGGTACCTATGTTGTGGTACTCACATTCCATTTATGCACTATCTTTATTGTGTAGATACCAATGTAGGTCAATGGAGGTGGTGAGATTCTGTGGATTAGATTACTGATATTCGAAGACTATGGTGAGATTCTGGCCTACATGTTGATCGTGTCTTCCTCATAGTTGTTTGACTTATTTTTTCCAAGTAGCCTATGTTGTAGTCTGTATTAGTTGGAGCTGGTATGTATTGTATATTTTATTTTGGATACTCTGATTGGTAGATCAATATGTCATTGACACCAGGTTTTGGGATGGGTTTATGTTATCATTACCTTGCTGTTGTCCTTATTTACTATCTATACTTATTATTGGTGGTTGAGATTAGTTATATCCTATTGTCTATCTCTCCGGGCTGTAGGGATAGGCTTGCCTACAGGTGGGTTGTAGATGCCATCATCACCCGAGTTTGAGTCATGACAAAAAAACACAATCTCAATGTGAACAACAATATTAGGATTCACCATAGTGTCTGTAAATTATAAAAAAACAAAAATAATATGAATCTTTTTTCACAAGGTTAAAAGGAACCCTTGCTCATAACCTATATACCTGAATCTTGAAGAAACCTTTGGCTAAATTGGATATTACCTTAGCCTTGCACTTAAACATTAGTTAGCAAACTTGAGAGAAACCCTAACTTTGATCTAAATAAGTGTATAATGAATCGAAATAGGTGTTTGGGTATTTATACTTCCTAAATTTTAGTCCAAAACGACATGGGATTGGGTAAACTCCTCTTGGGAAATTATAGAACAACCCTTTATTAATTGACCTAGAAACTATCGTGAGGAGGCCATAAGTCCACTCCAAAAATTATGGAGTTCCACTCTACAACTCATGTTATAAGTTGTGGGATGGGATTTATCTACTTGAATGTGCACATTACCCTACGATTTCATACCATAACCATAGTATGCCACTTCACAACACGTGAAATGTAATCGTGGAAGTTGAACTAAAAAAGTTATATGGAACTTAAAGCATGATTAATTAAATAAAGTCATGTTATGGTGCCTTACGATTCATACTATGGACATGTAGCCAACTGGAAGAACATTAAAATCATAGACTTTATCCGACGAATGGACCTCAGTACTTATTAGTGATACCCTACGAGTTGTTTCCATACTTGTGGCCAGCTGGCAATAATTTTCAATTTATTATGTTTTAGAATAGGTTTAGAAGTTTGAATCAAGCATGGGACATTACAATATCTCCCACTTGAGATTATTTATCCTCGAAATAAGGCTATAGATAATATAGGAGAAACATGACTACTGAAACTAACTAACTGACTGGGCTCTGCCATTGCCACCTCCCTCCCTGGCCATGAGACAATCGTTAATCTAATGTCGTAGCTTTCTAAAGCCAAAAGATACCCTATAAGGGAAATTTGTAAGACCATTATCTTCCTAAACATATCCAAAGCTTCCATCAAGACCAAGCATACAATGTAAAAAATAATTCTTACTATACCTACCACATACTATGTGAGTGCACCGTTCTGTCACACTGCCTGGTGAAGCTTCCTGGACTTCTCTGCTCTATTAACTCTGAGGATGTATGAAACCCTTGATATAGAGAACTGAATAATAAATGGGTTTGACCCCTAAAACCCTACTGTTGCTGAGTAAACCTACAACTAGACTATGGTTGACTAGACTAAGAATAATCAATATTATCCCTCTTACACTTTTAAATGTCCCCATACTTAGCCTTGTCCTTCTCAATATGCTCTAAATTGACAATCAACCTGTTGAAGTCCATATCACTACTACACATGGATACCCTCTATGTCCTGAATCAGGTGTGGGAAACCAATAGCCACAAATATGTCCATTCTGTTCTGGATATCTGCAATCATCTCTAAAGAATATCTTTAGAGCTTCATTAACCTCATGTTATATTATAAAATAGACATGGAGCCTTTCTCCAAGATTAGAAATTCACAAACTTTCTACTATCTCTTCTAGGAAAGAATCTATCCATGAATGCCTTCTCAAACTCATCCCAAGAATTCGGTGCATCTCCTACTCCTTTATTCTTACTCCACATGTCACACCAAGACATAGAAAAATCTTTTAGCTTATATTCTTTGAAGTCCACCCTATCCACATCTAACACCCTCATTATCTAACAAATCTTTGTATAAATGAAGTTCTCTATATCCTCTCCAACTCACAAACCATGAAACTCTAAAGGATTCAACCTTAGGAATTCCCTCACTCTCACCTCCCCAACATCAAGAGTTGTTGGATGAACTACAATAATATAGGTTTTATGTTCAGATGGTGCATTCACAGTCTAAATCAATAGGTGAATAATGTTATGGATCTCTTCATAGGTGATCTTGTTCAGTTGATGAGGCTGGAGTAGCTGGAGCCCGAGCTTGCTGACATTGATCACTAAACTGACAATTTTTTTGTCTACATGGAGGCATTATTTGAAATGCATAAAGAATAAATTAGAATATACATCTCAGAGTAAAACCCAAAGCATGAACTAGAATAATGAACAAAAGGAAACTTTTCCTACACACTCACTAGCCACTATGTTATAAGTATGTTGCAGCTCATACCCATAACAAAGACATTACCTAATGCTAGATTTCAGACATCCTAGGACACTAGAACCTATTTCTCTAATACCAAGTTTGTCACGTCCCAAAGTCACCTCTGGCATAGCACGACATCATTAGTCACTAAGTTTCCTTAGTTTACTTGGATGGACCCTTGGCTTGTGCATAGCTCTACTCCCTCACACACAACAAAATTAATATCAAAAAATAATATATATAGGTTGGGGACCTCATATAAGTCAATAGATAAATAAAATTTATAACTAGAAAACTCAATATCAAAGCTAACAAATCATCTGTTTGTAAGCCACTTTTATGCTAAATACTTTAACAATTGGAAAAGATCTCTTGCTAGTCTCCAAATGATAAAATAAAGAATAAAACTAAATTCATGACTCTGTTAAAAATAGAAAAAATATCTAAACTCCATCTCTAGGTCCTTAAAGTTATGAGGACTCACCATCCTTCCAGTCTTTTCCAATGCAAACCTAGTAAACCATAAGCATCTAGACGGTTGGCAGGATCTACACAAGGGTAAACATGCAACACAGAAAGTATGTGGTCAGTACATGAAATGTACTGAATATGTGAGTAAGAAGAAAATGTGATATATAAAGCAGTAAAACATTCCATAGCTATGCAGTGCATATACTAGTATTGAACAAAAGTAAAGTAATGAAAATCATGTTTTAACAAATATTATTTAAAATCTTTTACTATAGAGTATAAGGTGATTCAGTATAAACTATGCAACTCATTCATTTTAACAAACAAAATAAATAAACTTTAGTTAAAACTCACTTCAGACACTTGACACCTAAACTAATGCATGACTCACCTTGGTAGGTTTTAACTAACATACCTTGTGCATGTGGTTGAGATGCAACATATATCCTTATGATGGATTGGGTCCAAACCTTGCCACAGTATAGTCCATGAAATAATTCCTAATAGATCTACTAACACATGAACAATAATTGGCACGTTGGTCCAAGAACTGTCAAATTCCTCCTTGGGCCATCACCTCCCTACGTTTGGCTATGTGGGTTAAGGTATAGGCTTTATGCCACCCGAACCCTCTCAGTATTTTTTCTACTCCAAAAGCTGACCATTACTTGCTATGTCTGTCTTGATCACGAAGAGCCTATGAACTTATCAACCTACTATTTCCATCTGTTTATCTCATTCCCATATGTGAAATAACTATACTTATAGTTTAAGTCACATTAAACACTCTTTCAAATTTTACTGATTTTGAATTCGGCTTAAGTATAAAATCCAAAATCATTAGTTTATAAATGATGAAAACTTGACCATAACCATAACCCATGTTGTTAACCTTGCAACTGACTAAACCATGAACCTAAATCTAAACTTATGGTTTAATTACCAAAATCATGACCAAAATACTTATATAGACTCCTCACAAGGGACTTGAAACATCATGAATCATTACAATGTTTCTCCACTAGAATTATATTCTGCAATATTATCTTGAACACATGTAATGATAATGATAACAATCAAAGTAAATAAATTACACAATTTCAATATGATCAAGAATATTGAGAATCTCCCTAGAATCTATAAGTTATGACATGAACAAAACTACTTCGTATCTTTAACAACAAGGGTGAAAGTAACCCTTTCTCATAACCCACAAAACGAAATTTGGAAGAAACCCTTGGTTAAATATAAGAAAGCCTTAGCCTTTTACTCAAACTAGACCTCATGACTCATGGAGTGACACTTTTGAGTCATGATCTACGTTTATGGGCCACTTGAGAATAGTTTTCCAACTTATTAAGGCTAAGAATAGGTCTAAAAGCTGGAATCAAGTATGGGACATTACAATCAAACTTGTTTTTTTAGGCTTGTTTTCTTAGGGTAGTGTCTTTCGATCGGAAAAGATAGCAAGACTCAGGTCATTTCTTCCTCAGCACCTGTTACCCACTCGACTCAACAGGGTTTATCTTTTTTCACTAGTGGAAGTTAGTTCCAAAATTCATTATATTCCTTAAGGTCTATACAAGGGAAGAAGCAGTCCTTAAACATGGTCACTAGTATGTTACATTTCTACTCTATCAATGTTTATGCATTGTTAGACCCTAGAGACACCCTATAATTTCTGTCTCCCAATTTATCCAGTCAATTTGGGATCAGTCCCTATAGTCTTTCTAAGCCTTTCTTAATCTGTGACTCTAGTACACATAAAAGAGTTTACCGAAATAGCCAACTATTAGTTTCCCTGTAAGTCAACCTGGCTGATCATATTGAAATAGACAATGTAGACTTTGATGTCATTGTTAGAAAGGAATTTATTAATTCTCTCTATGCCACTGTTGATTTTAGGACCAAAGTTGTTTATTTTTAACTTCTAGGTGAGCCATTACTCAAGTAAGAGGGTAGTACAATTGTTTCTAATGGTCTTTTCATTTGCTACTTAAAAGTTAGAAAGATGATCTTTAAGGGATGTATCTATCATCTAGTTCAGGTTAAGGACTTTGAGTTTGAGACCCCTCACATTTATTCAGTCCTAGTAGTTAGTGACTTATCATATATGTTTCCTGATGATCTACCTTAATTCCTTACAAAAATGGATAAGTCTATATGCCTCTGTTTATACACTCAGCCTATCTATATTCCTCCATAGAAAATGTCTCCAACTTAGCTTGGAGGATTAATGATCAGTAAGTAGACCATCTAGGTAAGGGTTCATCAGCCCCATTACGTATCAATGGGATGCCCCTGTCTTTCCATTACATAAGAAAAATAGGTCTCTTGAATGTAAATTGATTATCATGATTTGAACAAAGTCACATTAAAAAATAAGTATCCCATCCCTAGTATTAATGGATTTTTATATCAGCTTCAGGGTGCCTGTTACTTCTCTGACTGGTCTCTATTCTATTTATCATCAAATATTTGGGAGTGTGATATTCCAAAAAAACCTTCATAACCCGTCATGGACACTTTGAGCTCATATACATGTCCTTCAAGTTGACTAATGATTCTGCATCTTTCATGGATCTTATGAATAGGGTACTCAAGAAGTACTTGGACCTATTCGTGATTATCTTTATAGATGATATTTTGGTTTATTCCAAAAGTTAGGAGAAACATGATATTCATCTCAGAGTTTTTGACAAGTTCTTTAAATGTGAACTTTGGCTAAGGTTAGTAGGTTTCATTGGTCTCAAAAATAGGTTCAGACAGGAATGGTACCAGACCCACCTCTCCTTTAGACATTCAGAGTTTCTTGGGTTTGGTTGGATATTACCACAAGTTTGTTGATAGGTTATCTTCTATAGCTTCCCTATTTTTTTTATTGACTCAAAAGAAGGTAATGTTTTAGTGGTTGGACCTTTATGAGGAAAGTTTTCAAAATTTAAAGATAAAGTTGTGTCACGAACCAATTTCTCAAATCATTATGGCACCTACTACACCACCAGTAGGAGAACCAACTTTGTTGTCTGAAGCAAAATGAAGGACTACTATTTAAAAGTGGAAAGAACAAGTATAATAACAATATATGAAAGAAAGAGGAAATATAAAGAATCAACAATTCCAAAAAGCATATATTAGTGTAATATAAAAACTCTTAAGTACAAAATACAACATCAAATGACTAATACAAATGTATCTCAGAAAATACATGGAGATCAATCTAGTACTAAAGAGAAGCAGGAAGAAATGGACGTCAAGATCACCCTAAATCTCTTAGAAATAATAGCGTCTGCATGAACAACAGTTTGAAATCAAGGTCGGGCACCTGCACTCAAATCTACAAATGGCAAGTGTAGTATGAGTAAAAGTTGTCGAACTAACCCGAACCTAGTAGGCTTCGAGGGACCACTAGGAACATAAAGTTAATAAAAGCCATAGATATTGAAAGACAATAAATAAGGTCACAAAAGAAAAAAATATATCATTGAACTTAGCTACTCTAAAAGGAATCAAGTAACAAGTAGAGCAGGTCATTGTTAAGTAATCACATAACAGGATTCCAAGCAATAAAGAAAGACTTACCCAGAGTCCTTGCAACAATATATGAGAAAAATAATAATAAATAATCAAGAGTCAAGTAGAATATAGGAATAGAGTATGGACGGTATACAAGTAACGTCAAGTAAGGCAGAAAAGACTTATAAGATGATACAACGCAAAATAACCTAAGTATTTAAAACTATCCAATAATCAGTAATATCAACGGAGTAGTAATAAAAATAATAGTACACCATATACCAATACTAGTTTAATAGTATAAAATATACTATGTTCCATCCTAAGCCTAAAATTGTTTTGTGTTGCTTGCTTGTCAAAACCAAAAACAAATATCGCCACAGGGTTCCAAACCTTGCAAAGAACCCATGCTCCAAATTTGAGCACAATTCGGGAGAGGGAAGACCCTTGAATAGCCCAAAGTATGTAGAGTACTAAAGGGGTTTAAAGATTAAATATTTATGTAATTATACGGTGAAATTGGGAAAAGGATAGATTACTATGAAGTAAAATAGCCCTAATGAAAAAGAATTTACCCTACAACTTCAAATATAAGTGGTGAAATCAAGAAATTATTACTAGGGCATCAATGGAGAGGAAAACTAAAAATTTTATGGAATTAAATGGATTAAATTACTTACCAATGGTAAGGAATACATATGGAATCTTTAAGAAACTTTTCTACGGACTTTTGGGATGTTCCAAAGGAAAATCGCTATAAGAGTTGAGAGAAAACTTAAGGAAATAATGAACCAAAAATGAGGATGAAACTGAAAAAAATATGCCTCAAATTTCTATTTATCAGTAACTTATGTTGATTAATCGGACAAAGTACCGATAAATTGGCATTCCCTCTAAAGTTGGAAAGTCGATGTAGGTACCAATTTATTAGTCACGTAGCCATAAATTGACATACTTTGGGATCTGGAAATCATTGACTGGTGTTGATTTATCAGCTAAATGTCTGATTTATTATTCATTGATAAATCAACATTTTTACAAAAAATAGGTTTGTGCATGCACCAGAAAAAACAACACTTTTAAAAAATTTAAACCGGGGGTTCGGAAATAAAATGGAGTCCAATTTTTGAAAACCAAATATGTATCTTTTGTGAAAAACACATTCTGAACACAAAAAAATCAATGAAATGTACATCGAAGGTCGTTTGTGTGAAAATGACCCCCAAACCAAGACTTAGTCAAAATGCATAAATTCCAACATTCCAAAAACACACTCAAATCAACCACGAACACCTTAGGAAGCGTGCCAAGGGTTAAAATAGCCTAAATTCACTATTTTAGAATTGATGGAAGTGTCATAAATCCATTCTGACACTCTGAACACTATAATACCACTGAAGCTCCAAGTTAGGCCTTAAACTTAATAAAAATCCACAAATTAGCGCAAATTGCAACAGAAATCTCTGAAACCCGAACTTAAGGTCAATATTGACTTTGTTTGGAATTCTAGAGCTAACAGAACTATGGAAGTTTCCTTTTTAGCTAGTCTTAAAGGAAATTTAACTTTAGTCAATCAGTACTTAGCTTTAAGCTCTAAAACGAGCAATTTGACATATTTCTAAATTGAGCCGCCAGGGAACCATACTATCGGTCTCAAAAAGTCATAAATGGCTTGAGGAAGCTACTGAAATGCCATATATTTAAAAACATCATGTAATTTATCATAAATTATTGTGAGGGTCATTATAAGTTAACCATAGCTCTAGTGTTGATCCTTCCTATAGGCACTGGGGTCTTATTGTCTATTATGATACTTCAAGGGTTAATTAGGTGTGATTTGATGTATAATGATAAAGTGATCATATATTCCTATGGACAGTATAATGTTCATAAAATTAATTACCCGACTCATGACTTTGAGATTGTAGCATTTGTGTTTATGTTTAAGATTTAGAGGGATTACTTGTATGGTGTACATATGGATGTGTTAACTAATCATGAAAATATACAGTATGTATTCATCTATAAAGAGTTGAATCTCTATTAGAGAAAGTTATTGAAGCTTCTAAAGACTACGATAAGAGTGTAATTTATCACCAAAGTAAGGCTAATGTAGTGGATGATTTACTCAATAGATTTTCTATGGGTAGTGTGACCCGTGTTGATAAATGTGAGAAGGATTTGGCTAGAGAGTTACAGAGAGTTACAGAGAGTTACACACTTGGGGGTCAGACTTGTTGGTGCATATGATAGAGGTATGCGACTACAGAATGATTCAGAATCATTCTATGTGCTTGAGTTAAAGAAAAGGAAGGATAGTTATCCGTTTTCGCTTCAACTAAAGGACACAACACATAAGAAGAAGTTGTAAGTTTTATCCAAAGGGGGAGATGATGTGCTAAGATTTCATGTTCATGTGTTGGAATATACATTGGTTGAGGAAGAAGATATTTTTAGAAACCCACAGTTCCATATATTCTATTTATCCTGATGCAACTAAGATGTTGTAACACCCCAAAATTGGGGGTGACAACACATTCCTTTCCAAAACCCCATAGGTCAGCCAAGACAATAATAACAAGGTAAAAAAGGAAAGTAAACTATGATAACACAAAAAATACAGAAATCAAATAATATAAATATAAACCATATACCACAATGGAGCAGGTGTCAACCTTCACAAGCCTTTAAGAGTTTAAATATAATAAATCTGAACGTATATACAGAATCTTCATAAAGTAAAGATGCTGGAGTAAAGTAAAGATAGATAAAGTAACCTCGAAAGCTGATGATGGGATGATCATCTACCTCTAAAGGCCTAGATGTAAGACTGGACAGGTAAGGATATGTACGACATACCAAGAACAGGGCTCCCCACCATCACAAGAGTGTAGAAAAACCAAGGAGTGAGTACAAAATAATTGTACTTAGCAGCATCCAGCTAGTTTAACAGTAACTAGAAAAAGATCCCCTGACTCCCAATCGATCCTCCAATATACTATAACCTACAACAGATTCTATACTACTGCAGCATCCCAGTCAATACTATAAATCATATATCAACAAAAATCACTATAATAAAGTAATCTCAAGTAAATAGTCAACGATTGATAATCCCAATAAATCAGATACCAATGAATAATCTTACAGAATCAGTTAGTAAAAAGATAATCTAAAGGACTCATCAATAATAGATAACATCAAAGGATCAATATGTAATCACTGATAATTTTTGTTATAAAAAGAATGAATGCAATGCAACATGTATGTGATTCTACGCATGTCTATATCTGGTACACTCATGCTGGAATTTTTTATTAGTCTGGACTAATGGGGGACTCGTAAGGTCCATGTACTAATAATATCTAGAACCTTAGAATGAACCTCGAGCTATCAAATTAATATTTTAAATCCTTAGTGCGAGCTTCGGGTTATCTATCCATATCTAAGACCTCCGATACAAACCTCGGACTGTCCAATGTAACTTACTTTGAATAACTTAAAATATGGAATCTTAATCTCATACTAAATTATTTCAAGTGAGAAATTATCATATGCATGTCACTGGAATATCAAAAGTTACATCTCAATTCAACAAACATAGCCTCTCGTGGGCACTCAATCTCAAGATCAAAATGATATATACAATTCATTAAGGCAAATTCACCAATAACTAAGAAATTAAGTTCCATTTCCTTATCAAGGAATCCTTTCACATATACGACTAAAGTCAAGCAACTCATAACTCAATTCAAGCACACACAATGTTCAAAAATTTTATAAAGTTTCCACATAGACCCTACTTATTCATTTAGACCTAATTTACGTTAGTCGTGTTAACCCTGAAACACCCATTCATCCCCAAATCACAACAATTAATAAGAAATGATTTACTAATTATAGAAAATCATAATAAACTCAACTTTCCTTAATGTGGAGAAAAGACCCTCACTCGTGTGTTTTACCCTTCTTGTGAGCCTCGGTACGAGCATAATATAGTTACAAAACAAAGAATACAAGATATATACACTAATTAACATAAAAAATCCAAGAAATAAAGGTTTATCGAAAAACTAACATGGGGCCCATAGGGTCAAGATCGAAACCTAATCATATAATAATGTTATCCAATACTAGAGGATGCCAAATATAAAGTTGCATTGAAAACCCATTCTATTTCATAGAAAAATCCTCAATTTTTTATCAATTTAAGAGTTCATTCCTTAAATCAATGATTTAGAGTTGAAAATCATGAAATTTTAATGTGAAATCATGTTAAAGTAGTGGGGAATTGATGATAAAATTTTTATAAAACTTATCCAATGATTATCTTCAAACATCCTTGATCAAGTTTGTCAAAATAGGGGTTTTAGGATGAGTTTGCAAGAAGAATGGGTAAATAACCTGAGGCGGTTGTTAGTGAAACTAAGGTGCACATCCCCCCTTTCTAGTCTGTGGGGCCCGCTTGTCAAAAATGAAAATAAATTTCATCACGGTGTTCCCAACGCTGCCAGGAACTCATACTCCAAATTTGAGCACAATTCAAGTTCGAGAAGGCTTCAAAACAGCCTGGAAAGAAATGGTCAAAAAAAGGGTTCAAATGTCCCTTCTTTACGAATTTATAGATGGAATTTATAGCATATAATTGTTATTAGGAACAATATATACAAAATAAAGATGAAGAATTCCATCAATATATAAATATATAAACATGATTTCATCACTTCCAAAGCTGGAGCCATTAATGGTGGAAACTGGAAATTCAAGGGTAGAAAGGGAAGAAGAAGACTTACTACTAAGAACTGTTGAAGAATTGAAGAACAAGGATTCTGTGATTCATCGTTCTTGAAAATCTGCTCAGAGAGGAATTTTCCACTCTAAAAATAGATTGGGAAAGGTATGTTTGCTTAAATGAGAAGAAAGGGGCGTTATGTACCCTTAAATAGTAAGTACTACTTCTCTGCTGGATGGGCCAGGGCCCAAGATACAACTGGGCCCCTTTTCTGAAATTTCTAAAAATAAACTACGTATGGAAGTCAATTAAACGGGGAGGAAAGTCTCCATTCAAGAAAAAAATACACTAGACGGAGAAGATGAGGAGAAAAGGGAGGACAATGAGGTGAGTCAGGCGAAGTCTTCGCCTCATTAGGGTCACCAAGGTCTTTAGGGTGGTATCCGGGGTGCCGGGTGCCGAGATGGCTTACCGGGCTGCTGGGTGTCCGGGGGAAGGAAGAGAAGAGAAGAGATTCGGTCTCTGGTGTCAGGGTACACCAGTACAGAGAAATCAATCCAAGTACGCCTGTACAGAGTAATTGATCTAGGTGCCAAACTGGGCTATCCGGGATGCCGGGCTATAGTGCCCGGGGCTAGACTAGGGTGCCTGGCAGCCTACCGGTCTGCACATACCAGTATGACCTGCCAAAACACCGAGAAAAAACAAAACACCAGGACAACATAAAAATGTCGGGATAGCATAAAATTATCGGGATAGCATAAAAATATCGGTATAGAACAAAAATCTGCAGTTTTGCTATAGATTTTCCAACTGAGCTACCGATTTGAAACAGAGTCTAAATTTAACAAAAATTATATGTTTTCTGAGTGGAAACATATCTTGGACTCAATGAAATAAATGAAAATAGCATACGAGGTCATTTACATCCAGAAAAACAAGAAACACCAGAAACAATAAGAGCAATTCTCCATCAACAACTCAAATTCATAATGGCATGCCAAAAAATTAAACCAACACCTCTCCTAGCCTAAATTCACAATTCCATACCTGTTGGAAGCGTCAGAATTCCAATCTGACACTCCGAACATCAAGTTTCCACACAAACTCCACTTTTAGGCTAAAACTTAAACAATTTCCACAAATTGGCATAAC
>JBDJHY010074565.1:0-12735 GCA_039654485.1 Withania somnifera
TAGGGTTATTTTTTACTTATTATAACTTCCGCTTATCCTTGTCCCTTATTTATCTATTATCTTCTGCACCTAGTTTATTATTCTTCTTTGCATACTTGTTTGGTGGTTCTTCTATGATGGGATGTAGTTACCTTCATGACCTGAGAAATCAGGTCTAACAAATTGGTATCAAAGCACCTAGTTCGCTAATATCCTTAATACATGAGCCAGTGTCTAGTAGAGTCTTGCGGATCAGGTGTAGAGACATCCATATCTTGTCTTGAGAGGCTACTGGGACATCTCTAGGATATTCTTCTCTTTTCACTTCAAATTCGAGTGTATACTATAGCTGGTATCTTGAAATCTCACTTTTTCTATTTCACTCTTCCCTAAATTGCATGTACCTAATCTTTAGCAGCTTCAGGAGATGACGAGCTTGTTGTTCCACTAATTAGAGGAGGTGGTTATAGTCGAGGTTGAGTACTTTCCATAGAGTAGCACCTAATAGATATGTATCGCCTGTCTAAGATTTGGATAGAGAGCCTGAACCTGTACCGAGTCATCATCAACTTAGGTGTATAGACTATCTATACTCTCTCCTATGCCTTCATTGGTTCTAAAATTATCGCCTGAGATGAGAGGTTTCTTGATGCATTTGTTGGGTATGTTGGGTTAGCTAGTGGGGTGCCGACTTCATCCCAGTCTCTTTTACCCTAGATATGCCTCGACACCTATTATTTATGGTTTGGGTGTTCCTCCATCAGTATTAGAATATCCTTTTTTGGTGCCTCCAGCACCGTTTCATCCATCTTCAGCATTTGGATTTTTTGTTTCGTCTGTGATTCCTCCTGTACCATCTCACCCACTATGTCTGACTCAAATTCGAAGGCATCGGGGTAGGTTTTTGAGGTTAAGTTTCCTAAGATTTTCTGGACTGCTGGGCGAGTACTAAAGAGAATTTATTGATCTCTGCTAGAAGGGGTTGCATAACCTCAGTTTATTGTAGACTCATGGGGTTGTCTCGTTGTGTATCATCTTGATGACCTCGCCAAGCAGTGGTGGAGGTCGTATTGTTATACCATATCAGTAGACTCCACTCCTATTGCTTGGACCTTATTTTGTGATGCATTTCTAGAGAGGTATTTCAGGACTGTAGGAGGGAGGAGTTTCTAAGACTTAAGTAGGGTTCTTTATCAGTTTTTGAGTATGTGGCAGAGTTTCATCGACTATCTGTTTTTGGTGCTAGCTATATCTCTACTGAGGTAGAGAGGTGTCACAACCCAAAAATCAAGTTTTCATGGACTCTACACCTTATTTGTAGACAAGCCTAATCGGTCCTATAACATAAAGTGATGGGAAAATACCAAGAACCAAAAGAAAAGGGGAAGGGAGATGAAACGAAGCAACCACCACATAACATGGAAATACATAACCAAAACTAACTCCCCAGAACCTAACATTGTAGTTGTAGAGAATCTATATACAGACAAGTACAAAATATAACCCACAATAGGGAAAAATAACAAAATAACTATCTAAGATCAAACCAGGAAAACTCTGATAATGGAAGGAAAATCAGTTATCAAGGACGCCCACTGCTCACTGAAATCTCATAGAACAACACCATTTATCTCACATGATCGCGTCCGCTCTGCTGAATTGTACTATGATCTACATTATAAAAAGATGTAGAAGTGTAGCATGAGTACCAAAAATAACGGGTACCTGTAGGCATCATAGGCTAATTGAGAAAAAGTAAGCATAAGCAAGGTAAAGAGTGATTAATTAAATAGGGACCACCTCTTATCTACTTACCCCTCCCTCGAGCATGCAACATATCCCCAGGCATAGAGACCCAGGTTAGAGGTCCCAGGAGGGATCTAATCCCACCTACAAAATCATCGCAACAAGCCAACTAGCATACAATCATTAGGGAAGAAATGCCAATACTCGGGCTCAACCTGTATATCATATCTCAGTGGAACTAAAGTCTAGCCAAATATGTGAATCAGAACCTAGTGAGATCTAAATTATTCCATATAGGCAATACTCAGAAATCAGAGTGCTAATGAGAATATATTGGTAGTGTGAGAAATAGCTCCATACTGCTACGTAGTCATGGATATATATAATATATAATACATTAGTTTTCGGTTATTACTCTGCCAAAATCCAGTTATCTGTTAAACTATTAAAGAATGCTCATGACACTGAATTAATCAATAGGCTAAACTAATTTGCAACTGCTATCTGGAATCCATAGAATGGCTTCCAAACCCTAGTCATAAGGTACCTCCTCTCCTAACTCAACTATGGTTCCGATCCACGAGTAATCACATCAAAGATTCCACAAGTGCCCAGAGGGAGCCCATTAGGGTTCACTACACACCCATACAGGGGAAACATGGAGCTATCATAACTCAGGATAATACAATCCACTCCTAGGCTCCACCAGGCTACGGCATAATATCATCACGCAGGGATGTTGACTATCCAGCAAAGACGTATCTGGATGGGTACATTATTATCACGCATGACTTCTAACTACACAACATATGCATATCTGTCTATTTATAGCAAAGTCACCAAATACGTCCTAATGATACACAACACTGCAAGTAGAACAAAAAATAATTAGTCTACCTAGATTAGCTCTAAAGCGACCAACCTAAATCAGGGGGTAGCTACTAAGCTCTAACCACTAGTATAATACCCTCCCAACCAGTCTACATTCCATAGTTAGTGTACAAATAATATACTCCAGAGGTTATACTCCTCCCCCATGCATACTATGTTCCAGTGTCAGCGTATAACATGGGAAGGGCAATGTAGCCCCAGGGTAAGTAAATGAGATACAAGACAACTACGTAGACTATAGGCCATAAGAACAAACGTAATGGGGGCTTCAACTAGTAGTTCCATCCCCGAGCTAGAACTTTACCATACATATACTATACTATTACCCAGTTTGAAAAAAGTAGAGATATAGCCTACCTGTAATATGGAGATATACTCGAGACGTGTGCCCAAGCATCCAAATAATCACGAATGAAGCTCAAATTTTCACGAGGCTATCAAAAACATAATCCATGAGTCAAGAAGAGTGAAATAAGATCCATATTGTTTTATAAATAGCATGGTGAAAGTCCAGTTTAAAATAGGTCTGCAAACCCTAATAGCTCGAAAAAATAAAATATTTATACAAACACGTAGAGTACAACTCATACATCATATAGTACAAAATAGGGCTCAAACGAACGATAAAAAACAAAGAAATAAAAACTCAAAAAATTTATGTAATATGGAAAACTTTATTATTATAGGGAAAATAAAGAATTACCTGGAGGAAATGAGAGTAGAATCGCCAAAACACAATTCCACAGATAGAAACAATGATTTGAACGCTTAATACTACTAATTTAATCTTAAGATCATCAAGAAATTAGGAGAAAACTGATGAATGTTCGGCAAAATGGAAGAGGGAGATTAGGCCTTCCAGTCGGTGTCATGATCGCGCCTTCCCAACAAAGTCGTACTGAGGGAAGTTCTCAGGCACAACATGACTGTGTTGCCTTAGCACTGGTACTTGAATTCCCAAATGTGATCCAAAATAGGTACGAAATGTAAACGGAGTCCAATTTCACAATCCAATAAATGAAATAATAATGTAATCGATATTTTGGACTCAATGAAACTGATGAAAAATCGACCCGAGATTGTGTAAGCTAAGTAAGTCCTAAAATAACAATGATTAAAGAAATTTAAACTATAAATCTTCTAGGCAACTAACCTACCGATCCCAAAAAGTCATAAATGACTTGGGGAAGTTACATTAACACTCTAAATACGGAAGAATATTAAACACATGAAAATAATCCCAAGGGTCATTACAACACCCCCTACTAAAGAAACTTTCGTCTATGAAAGTTAAAAAAAGAAGGGAGTACACGGGAGTAAGAAACATAAGGGTACTGGGCTCGCATGTCCCTCTCCTTCTCCCAGGTAGCCTCCTCGACTAGGCAGCGATTCCAACGAACTCTCACAACTAGAATATCTCTGGACCTAAGTTGCCTCACATATTTTTCAATAATGGCCTCAAGATGCTCAACAAAAGTCAAGCAGCCGTCTAGCTAAACTGACTTAAAAGAAAGTACATGGGAGGGATCTGGTACATAACGGCGAAGTATTAAAATGTAAAACACTGGATGAATGACTGCTAACTCTGGAGGTAGGGCTAATATTTAGGAAACCTCACCGATCTGCTCTGTAATCTCATATGGCCTGATAAACCTAGGGATAAGACATACCCTCTGACCAAATCTCATAATGCACTTTATGGGAGAAACTCGCCCGGATACCCTGTCTCCAATAATAAACTCCAAAGACCAAAGTCTACGGTCTGCATAACTCTTCTGTGAGTTATGTTGTTTGTTGTCTATCCTAAATAATCTGAACTCTCTCTGTGGCATCTTGAATCAAGTCAGGTATCGAAGGCAAGATCTCAACACTACTATACCAACCAATCAACAATCTTCAATACCTTTCATATAAAGTCTCAAATGGTGTCATCTGAATACTGGAATGGTAGTTGTTGTTATAGGAGAACTTTTCTAAAGCCTAATTCTAATCCCATCTACCAACAAAATAAAAAACACAAGCCTGTAGCATATCCTGGAGTAAAAAACACAAATCTACTCAAACTTTCCATCAGTCTATAGGTCAAAAGTCGTACTCAGTGCTACCTATGTACGTATTTCATGCTGCATATTCTTCCAGAACTATAAAGTAAAATGTGTACTCGGTCTGATATGATTAGAACTAAAATCTCATGCAGTCGGAGAGTCTCCCTAACATACAAGACAACAAGTCTCTCATCGCTCCAAAAAGATGAAGTCCGTAAAAAGTGAGAAGATTTGGTCATTTGATCCACTATGATTCATAATAAAAAATTTCCAGCTTAAGGCATTTGCAACCATATTCGCCTTGCCTGGATGGTATAGAATGCTGATGTCATAGTCCTTCAAAAGCTCGAATATTTTCCATTGTATAAGATTGAGTTCCTCTGGATCAGTATATACTGTAGGCTACGGTGATTGGTAAAAATATCATAATGAACTCCGTAGAGGTAATGTCTCTAGATCTTGAGCGTAAAAACTACTCCCACCAACTCTAAATTATGGATGAGGTAGTTACACTCATGAACCTTCAACAAACGTGAAGCTTAAGCAATAAATCTACCTTGCTACATCAGTACACACCCCAAACTAATATCAAAGGCATTACAATAAAATGTATACAACTGGTCGTCAACTGGAAGTGATAATACTGGTGCTAAAATGAGAAAATCCTCGAGCCTACAAAATCTAGAATCACAATCCTCAAACCATCAAAAAGAGACATCCTTTTGGGTCAATATAGTCATAGGATCTGTTATAGATGAAAAACCCTGTATGAATCGTCGATAGCAACCGACCAACCCAACAAAGCTAAGGACCTCAGATGGAGTAGTGGGTCGAGGCCAATCACAAACCGTTGAAACCTTTGTTGGATCTATGTTGATACCATCTGAAGATACCACATGCCCAAAGAACACGATAGAGTTTAACCAAAATTCACACTTCAAGGACTTCACATAAAGTTGATCAGTCCTCAAAGTCTAGAATACAACTATCAAATGCTCTTTGTGTTGTTTCCGACTCTGAGATGAACTAGGATGTCATAAATAGAACAATCACAAAAGAATCAAGGTACTGTATGAAACTCTATCCTAAGATCCATAAATCCGGTTGGATCATTAGTCATCCCAAACGACATAACCAATAACTCAAAGTGTCCATACCGGTCCAAAAAGCAGTCTTAAGAATGTCCAAATCGTGAACCCTCAATTGGTGATAACTTGACTCAAGTCAATCTTCGAGAATACCGCAACACCCTGAAGCTGATAAAAAAGGTCATCAATCCTCGGCAAAGGTTACTTATTCTTAATGGTAACCTTATTCAACTACCTATAGTCAATACACATATGCTTAGTCCCATCTTTCTTTTTCACAAACAACACTGGAGTACCCTATGGTGAAATACTAGGGCGAATAAAGCCTCTGACAATCAGATCCTGAAGTTGGACACTGAGCTCCTAGAGCTATATTGTAGCCATGAGAGAAAGTGAAATGAAATAGTCCTAGTTCCCGCTTCAACCTCTATAGCAAAATCGACAACACACTGCGTGGGAGTCCATACAACTCATCAGGGAAAACATCAAAAAAAATCTCTAACAACGAGCATAGACTTGGGGGAAACAGGACCAACACTCACATCATGGACATAAGCTAAGTAAGTTGTACAACCCTTGGCTAAGAATCTATTAGCCTATATACTAGATACCGCTTGCACCGGGGAGTGGCTAATAGAACCCTACCATACCACTAAAGGCATACCGGGAACAAATAAGGCCACTGTCTTGAAAAAATAATCTGGGACTATATGATGAGGGGATAACCAATCCATTCTCAGAATCACATCAAAATTAATCATGTACGGAGCCATAAGATCAACCCCAGTATCCAACCCCCATATGGTCATAAAACAAGCTCGATGAATTTGATCCACGATTATAGGCTCACTTATGGGAGTAGCCACAGTCATGGGCATAGGTAAAGGCTTACATACAACACCCAAATGGGGTGAAAAATACACAAACACATACGAGTATGTAGAACCAGGGTCAAACAATACCAAAACTGGTTGGTAAAAGACAAATAATAGACCCGTAACAATTGCGTTAGAAGCCTCTTCTCTGGCTCTATCAGGTACGACATAAAATTTACATCGCCTAAAACCCTATTGATTTCCTCCACTATCCCCTCCTCTTTTCCTCTAGCCTCGAGTCGTTGTCTGACTGCCTCTAGTCGGTGGCAGTACTATTTGTAGAGGCTCTGAGGCCTAAGCCACTAGATGAATAACCCAACGTCGTGGAAAATATATAGAATAGTGACCCATATCTCCATACTCGTAGCAACCACAATCCCTACCAAAACCACTAATTGGACCACTCTGGCCACCATAGACCTGAACCCTAGTAGATGTGCCCCTGGAGGGCTGGTTACTCTGACCTCCACTTATAGATGGTAAGGAGGCCTGAACTGGTATACTAGGATGTCCTTGATACCGTTGTTGTGGTTGTTGCTGCTGAGGTTTACGTTCGTCATACCATCTCTCAAAGGATCTATCTTGGATGTATACAGTACATGGTACAGTGGGCCTCACGAATCAAATAATCCACTCAGGGACACAAATATGACTACCCATCCACAATACCCACCAATATAAATGAAGGGTATGTTCTCATACTATCACTATCGAATCTAATTGAACACAGTAGGTCTAGTATCAACATGAGCAAGGGCCCAACTCGAATCAAATATGTCCAATCGAACCAAATGGTTAGCCAAAACTGAATGTCTAAGTCTAGTGACTTGTTTAAAGCTGAGATAGAAGCCAAACTACCTATACTAACTACCTTTCAAATTAAGGTATCTGCAACCACATTCACCCTTCCTGGATGGTATAGAATGCTAATATCATAGTCATTTAGGAGCTCGATCTATCTCCTTTGTATGAAATTGAGGTCCCTCTGGCTTAGAATATACTGCAGACTATAATGACCGGTGAAAATCTCATAATGAACACCGTAGAGGTAATGTCTCCAAATCTTGAGAGCAAAGACTACCATCACTAACTCCAAATCATGGGTGGGGTAGTTGCGCTCATGAACCTTTAAATGACGTGAAACATACACAATGACTCTACCCTGATGTATCAACACACATCCCAAACCAATATCATAGGCGTCACAATAAACTATATACGATTGGACCTCAACTAGAAGTATCAATATCAGTGCTGAAGTGAGCAACTCTTTGAGCCTTAGAAAGCTGGACTCAATCCTCAAACCATTAATAGGAGACATCCTTCTGGGTCAATCTAATCATAGGAGTTGGTATAGATAAAAAGTGTTGCATGAATCGTCTATAATAGCCTAACCTAACAAATTGTATACCACCGAGGGAGTAGTGGGTTGAGGCCAATCACGTATGCCATAAACCTTTGCTGGATCTATATTGATACCAGTGGGAGATACAATATGCCCCAAAAATGCAACAGAATCTAAAAAAAGCACACTTTGAGAACTTTTCATAGTCCTCAAAGTCTAGAGTACAACTTTAAATACTCCTCGTGTTTCTCATGACTCTACGAGTAAACCAGGATATCATCAATAAATACAGTCACAAAATAATAAAGGTACATCTGAAAACTAGGTTCATAAGATCCATAAATTCCCCTGGGACGTTATTTAGACCAAATTACATAACCAAAAACTCATAGAGTCTATACCAGGTCTGAAAGGCAGTCTTTAGGATGTCCCCATCTGGAATCCTCAACTGGTGATAACCCGACCTTAAGTCAACCTTTAAGAATACTGCAGCACCCTGAAGATGATCAAAGAGGTTATAAATCTATGGCAAAGGATCCTTATTCATAACGGTAACCTTATTCAACTGTCTATAATCACTACACATGTGCGTAGTCCCTTTTTTCTTTTTCACAAATAATAATGAAGTGCCCTAAAGTGAAACACTAGGCGGAAAAGCCTCTAGCAATCAAATCCTAAAGCTGAACAATGATCTCCTGGAGCTTTATTGGATCCATGCACTAAGGTTTAATAGAAATAGGCTTAGTTCCCGGCTCAACCTCTATAGTAAAATCGACAACATATTAGGATGGGAGTCCAGGAAACTCATTACAGAAAACAATAAGGAACTTTCTGATAATGGGCATAGACTCAGGGAAAGGAGGATCAACAATAATAGCATGAGCTTAAGCGGAGTAAGTAGTACAACCCCTGGCTATAAATCTGTCGGCCTGTATACTGGATACTGCTGGTACTGGAGAGTGGCTAATAAGGCCCCACCATACTACCAAAGACACACCGAGCAAAGATAAGGTAACGATCTTGGAAAACAATCCAGGACCACTTGATAAGGGGATAACCGATCCATGCCCAGAGCCACAAGATCATCCAGAGTGTCAAACCCTGTACAGTGCCAACACATGCTCAGTGAATCCAATCCAGTATAAGAGCCTCACCTACGAGAGTGGCCACACTAACGGATACTGATAATGGCTCACACATAACACCCAAACGGGGTGCAAAGTACACGTACACATAGGAACATGTGGAACCTGGGTCAAACATTATCAAGGCTGGCTAGTGACAAATAAATATCATAACTGTAACTACTGCATCAGAAGCCTCTGCTCGGGCTCAATCAAGTACAATATAAAACTCACAGGACCCAATGCCCTACTGACCTCCTCCTCTATCCCCTCCTCTTCTCCTCTAGCCCATACTATGACCCCCTCGAGCCTCTATCTGACCACCTCTAGCAGGTGGAACTACTGGCTGTAGGGGCTCGACGGTCTATGTTGCTGGCTGAATGGCCTGGTGCCATAGCCAATCTCTGACATAGTGATCCATCTCACCATACTCAAAAAACCCATGATACCTGCCTTAATTAGAACTTTCAACTGGAATACCCTAGCAACCACGGACCTAAACCCCAATAAATGCTCTCCTGGCAGGCTGGCTACTCTGGATGTCGCTGGCTAATGGTAGAGAGGCCTGAACTTGTCTACTATGTTGCCCTTAATATCGTTCTTACTGCTTCTTCTAAGGTGCATCTTTGTCATTCCATGACCTATAAGATTAAGATCTACTAAAATCGCCCTGATGACGTTGCCTCATATCGTTGTCCCCTTAGGCCAAGCGGCGATCCTCTCCATGTTATTGGCATGATCAACCACCGCTAATAATTAACTGTTCTGAGCAAGTAATAACTAAATGTATGCCTATAAGTCTGCTCTCAATCCATTTGTAAAGCGGCGGACCCTCTCTGTATTTTTTGGCATAATAGCAGTCCATGCCTCGCAAACTAAATTCGGCCTCATACTCAGAAATTGTCATCAATCCCTGCTGCAAGTTGGCAAACAAAGCTCTAATCTCCTCGTGAACACTTTGAGGAACATATTAATCCATGACGAAATCCACAAACTGACTCCATTCCATAGATGCGGACCCTGTTGGTGTACTCTCTATATATAACCTCCACCAGGTCTTATCTCGACCCTCTAACTAATACCCAATGAAATCAAATCCATGTGTATCTCTTAAACCCAAAGTCTACAACCTCTTATCACACTCTGCAATGAACTCATAAGGGTCCTCACCAAAAAATCTCAGGGGCCCCATATGCATAAAATAACCATGCATCTTTTGGTCCTCGAAGTCATAATAGGAATTATAGGTTGGGCTGGCTCGGTGGCTGAACTGGTAGTACCTCGGGAATAGGATGTGGGAGGAGATAAGGCTACCGCGGGTACCAAATGAATAGAAGCTGGGGAACCTTGTGTCGCTCCCTGAGATGAAGTCTGACCCTAATCAGTAGGTGTTCTACCAAACATAGCCATCATATGCTGACATATGTCCCTAAGTGCATCATCTTAAGGTGGATGTATCTGTAAAGGAGGTAGCTCTCGGGTGCAGACTCATCCCTCACAACTATAGCTAGGCCTCACCCATGGTCTTTGGCTGTACCCATCCCCTAAATGGAGCTCGCTATGGAGGCAGGGGAGCATCATCACCTCTAGGAGCTAACCGCGTACTGTCCATCTGTGGAGGAATAGAATAAAAAAACCAGTGGAAACCTTATACGAAATAGTAAACCATAACAACCATATAGAAGAGCTACGTAGCCTCCCAAAGATAGGATATGTACGTCTATGTTCCGATCTACGGGACTCTACTAGACTCTTGCTCTTACATCTAGAGACACCCGTAACCCTAGAGCTCTGATACCACTCTGTCAAGATACGAAAATTGAGTTGTGATGGAGTCTACATCTCACCTACAGACAAGCCTAATCCTGGCCCAGAGAAAATAATGGTGGGCCAGTAGCAAGCACCCAAAGAAACAAAGAGAAGAAGTTGAAAAGGATAAGTACAAATAGGATAGGAACAACACATAACTAAACATAACATCCCAAAATTTGGTATCATGGTACAAAATGCAACCCACGACGGGGAAAAAATACAATATAGATATCCAAGACCCAACTAGGATAACTCTGATATTGTAAGGAAAATCGGTCATCAAGGACGCCAGTTGTTCATCGAATCTTCTGGAGTAACCCGACTAGTGCACACGATTGCGCCCGTCCAGATGACTCCTAGTAAGGCCTATATCAGGAAAAGATGCAGAAGTGTAGCATGAGTGCCAACACAAAGGTTACTCAATACGTATCATAGGCCAACCGCCCGGCGTATAAGCATAAAAAAGTAAAGAGTGATCTACGGTAAATAGCATAGAGACATATAATGGGTAACAGGAACTAGTTATCTATAGCAGTAGCTAATAAGTGTGGTAAAACATCAGCTGCCAGTGGGTATGGTACCAGCTAACAAGTATAAAAGAGGGATACCATCAGGGTATAGCACCCAAAACATTGGCCACAAGAAACTCATGACCAGACGTGACATATACTTGGAGCTCCAAAGTGACCAGCACAAAGAAGGACCAATTAAAAAGTCTAAAACCATCAAACAGTTAAGATAATAAAAAATACAGTAAGTGCACGAATGATACTAATCAAGGAAAGAAGGAACAACCAAAGTCTACTAGGAAACAAACCTAGAAGGTATCCCATACTACTAGTAAGTGCACTGAAACAACCAAGTAACCCAACAGGTACTCCCTCCTTAAGCCCTGAAGAGTACAAGCAAACACGAAAGGATGTAGTGCATTAGGGTGCTAATAAGTAAATAGTGCTCGTACATACCCTCCCCAGTATAAGACTCAGCCAGGAACTACCTACGAAAGCTACCCCATATACTTACCCAATCTACACCAGTATACTCCTTCCCTAGCCACACAACATACCCCAAGCATGCCGCCCCAAGCTGGAGGGTTCGTGAGGGATCTAATCCTACGTACAAAAATCCTCATGAAAAGGCATCCAACACCATATTATTAGGACCAAGAGGCCAAAATTGAGGCTCATCCCGTATATCATATCTCGATGGAAACCCAAATCAAGCCATGTAGGTACAATCCAAATCTTTGTAATACTCAACTATCACCGTGTAGGGAATATCCAGAAACCATCATGATTATGAGAAAATAGCCTCATATAGTAACTCCATATTGCTCATAAGAGCACTCTTGGAAGATATATGTATATATAAAATCAGTTCCATTTATTTCTCTGTCAAAATCAAGTTACCTTATAACGCGTTTAATGCATGCTCGCTACACAAACCAACCACTAACTTAAACTGGTCTAGGACTTCTAACTAGAATCTATAGGATGGTTGTCGAGACCTAAACATGAGGTATAACCTCTCTTATCCCAACCACAGTCCCGAGCCACGAGTGATCGAACCAGAGGTGCCACAATTTCCCAGAGGGCACCCGTTAAGGGCCCAAAACACACCCATATAGGGATATACATGGAGCTACCATAGCTTAGCCAAGAACCACTCACTCCCAGGCTCGCACCAGAATAGGTTACAATATCATCACATAGGGCTGCTAAACACCCAACATATTCGTAACCATCTAGGTATAATATCATCACATAAGGCAGTTAACCCTCTAGCATAGTTGTCCCCGACTAACTATGGCCAGGAAGGCCACGCATAGAT
>JBDJHY010074675.1:0-13833 GCA_039654485.1 Withania somnifera
CTACGGACTACAGGGTTTGGTTCTCCTACTGGTGGGATAGTAGGTGCCATCATGATCCGAGAAATCGGGTCGTGACATTCTCATAACAAATTCATGTCGGCCTTATTATTTTTTTAATAGATTGTCTACAAAGGTCGTGGTTACCCAAAAAATGTGCCTTCGCACCTTTACCTCATCAGTCTCCCTCGAATTCCAATTTGCATAGAATTCCCAAATCAAGTCGATATTACACACACCCTAATCCTTGAAGATGAAATCCAAATCGAGCTGACAAACCCTAGTGAAAATCAATGGCAGCTCCATAGACAAACTAGCCCTATCGATCAGCTGAACAGGGAGGTATCGGAATATAGAGTTTTTTCGGTACCAAGTCTTTCCCGAATCTACTATAGAAGGCCACTTTTTAGGGTTGACTAGTTTGGTGGATTTCGGAGGCATATTCCTATAAATGAAGAAAAGTATTAGTATAGCCGTAGGAGCACACAAGACAATAAAAATGTGTGGGGGTACCACCCCACACTTTATCTTGAAAACATCACATTTGACAGTCAGTATTTATAGAGTACATTAAACTTCCCCTAACAATTACAATTCAAAACCAAATATGGATATATGTTCCAATCATCCTATGGACTTAGTTACAACCTCCAATTAAGTTGTTTTATCACCACCAACTACACCCGCATGTTTAGTAGTAGCACATACGTCATATGACATACAATGGTGGGATGGTGGAAACCACCTCATACTTAACCCATTCATATATCAACACAACTAAAGTGAAAAAAAACACAATTTGCATTAGTCATATAACTGTAAGGTACTTAGACTTCCCTTTCCAATGTGCATTATGCAGTCATCATGGATCAATGTTCATTACTCAAACCAATTCAATCTCAATAACGTGCAAGGTATGTTAAGCATATGACAAAGGCACAAAATACATTAAAAACTGAAATAAACAAAATTGACACAAACTATTTGCATAATAGATATGAACAAATCATAGTGCATTCAGCATCATCTCCAACAAGTTTGGATATTCAAAGTGACTCCCTAATATTAACAAGTAGTTCATACCACCAAACCCTTCATACTGTCACTCAAACCCAAGTTGTACAATACATTAATAATATTTCTTTATACAAACGTGCATAGAACAACAAGATAAAGTCATCCTTATCAACATTAAATCCACAACCATAGTCAAGCCTGCCTAAAAAGCACATGCACTATTACTAGAAACAAGAAGAAATAAAAGAGAAAAGGTGAAAAGCTTACTTGATGGTCTTAACCTTGATAATAAATGGAAGTAGATGAGGGGAGAAGGAGGAAACACTTAGAATATTTTTTGAGAGAAAACAAATAGTGAATGGCTGGTTTAAATTATTAGGGAAATAAGGGTTGGGGGTATTTAAAGAAAATGCATCCGGGTCGGGTCTATTAATTGAGTTTTACTTATTTTTAAACCCAAAAACACTCCATCACGACGTGATACGTATCATTTTTCCAACTAGTGTTTCATCAAGATACACATCACTTCATAATGGCTATCGTGATGGCCAACCCAACATTCCAGCGTCACGATAAGCAACATGTCATAATGCCCATCATGATGGAACTCCATGGTAACCAGAGTCTCATCACGATAAGCATCATGTTGTGATGCCTATCATAATGGAACTTTAACTATCCATAGGATGACTACGAAGTGCATCATGACGTGATTGCTATCGTGATCGGTCCATACTTAAATATTTTTAACAATATTTCATCCTAAGCTTACCTTTATGCTTCCATATCTTCATGTACCTAAAAAACATCAAAATAATTATGAATTAAATACATAAAAAAAAGCAAAAATTCTTACAAATCATGGGTTGCTCTTCCACCGAAAGCAAGAATAGCATAATCAATTGCATCTGAAATAGAAACCCAAGCTGGAGAATAAGCAAGTGTCTAATCGAATCTGATCATAGCTTCAAGTTTAGGTGCCGTAATACATCCGGAACGGAAAGAAGGGGGACAACGAACCTCCTACCAAGAGGCCAAGGTTCCTTGCTAATCCTCTTGTGTAGCACCTTACTTAACGTCATGGCATGAACCACATAATATCACACATCCACCATCTCAATAGATGTCATCCCACAATCAACATTGGGCCAATATTGCTTGAACCTCTACCATTAACCAAATTTTTTTTGTGGGACTTGTTATCTTAGAGCTCAACAGCTTTATGCTTTTTAGCACTCACAACAGCCGGTATTGACACTTTACTGTCTGTGTCAAACACTGTGATTCGCGTTGCAGGTAGCTTTAGGGTCTTGTATACATCAAACTCTTCTACTTTGTCATGTGCCTAAATAGTAAGTCGCCATGCCACCACATTAATCAACGCATTACCAGTGTCTAGAAAGGGATGCCCCAAAATAAATGGGACTTCTAAATCTAGCTCAAAATCTATTATAGTAAAGTCCACAGGAAAGATTAGCGATCCCACCTGTACCAACACGTCCTCCACTATGCTAAGAGGTCTAACCAAAGATTGATTGACCAACTGTAAAATGATAATGGTAGGTCTCATATTATCCAAACCCATTTTCTTGAAGTAAATTATTGGCATGAGATTTATGTTTGCACCCAAATCACATAACCCTCTAACATTGAGACTCTAACCAATAGTAATTTGAATGGTGAAACTTCTAGGATCTTTTTGCTTCGTGGGCAATATGTTTTGAATATGTGATGTGTATTCTTGAGTAAGAACCACTATAGCATGGTCTATGAGACGATCTTTTTTAGCCACAATGTTTTTTTCACATACTTTGCATACTTGGGAATACCCAGCAATACATCAATTAAAGGAAAGCTAATATGAACTTTCCCCAACAATTCTTTGAACTTCTGGTATCCCTTTTATTCTTTCTACTTCTTCAATCATTGAGGAAACGATGGTGGAGGTCTCACAATAGATGTTGCACACCCAGACTTAGTGGCTTGTTCCTTGCCATTGTCTACACTGTCATTGTTGCTTTCTGCTTCTGTGCTTAGTTGACTTTCCTTTTGAGGCACTAACTCATACAACTACAATTCGCTTCTCATTGTAACTGCATTTACTTGTCTTGGGTTTTGGTCTGTGTTGCTTGGGAGACCCCCTTGGGGTCTTGTATTTTGTGACACAGTCAATTGCCCCATTTGCCTATCTAGGTGCTGTGTAACCATTTTTTAATTTTTTATATCTGCTTCCAGCCTTTCTATTCATTCACCATATTGTGTCTATCCCTCAAGTAACTTTTTAAGCATCTCTTTTATATTGTTACCGAGCTGACATTCTGTGAAGTACCATAATTCTGTTGATTGAATTTGGGTCCTTGCTGCTGATTTGATTGCCTGGACCCTATTGATGTTGTTGATTCTGATTTCCATTCGAAGATAATTAGGGTAGTTTATCTAGCTTGTAGTGTTTTCCTTGGCCCCTCGGTACATTTCCTACAAAGTTAACCAAATTATAATTGTCCCTACATACATCAGACGTATGATCGCCTCCTCCACATGTCTCACACTAATTCATATCCTGAGATTAGACTGCATTCACTGCAACATGTTATTGTTACTGTCTAAAAGTTTGTGCAAATATGTTTTGAAGAGATGAAGTCTGTGCTAACAAAGTTGTGACCGCACCTAACTCCATAACCCCAGAAGTATTCTTCCTACCATTTTCTCTTGACACATCTCTTTTCCAATCTGGTTTACATGTGGCAAGCCTATTCAGTAATGTATACATCTTATCATATGTTTGTTCCAAGGCTTGTCCCCCAGCTGCTGAGTCTAGCAATATTTTAGAATTAGGTTCCACTGTCTCAATAAGTGTGAACCAATACTTCATTGGATTGCTAATGATGAGGATAATTTCTGAGCAATTCCTTAAACCTCTCCTAAGCTTGGTAGAGATTTCCCCGAGTTTTGTATAAAGCTCAAAATTTCACTCTAAGCCTTGATGATTTCTCAGATGGAAAGAATCGAATCAATAATTTCCTTGCTAAGTCCTCCCATGAAAGAATAGAGTTGGGTGGCTCTGTAGCTAACCAACTTTTTGCATCACCAAGAAAGGAGAAAGGAAATAGAGTAAGTCTCACATAATATGGTGAAACTCCCTCTGGAATGTAAGTGTCACTGATCTCAAAGAAATTCTAAATATGTTGTTGCGGTCCTCATGAGAGAGACCAGTGAACTGCCCGCTAGTGTGCAAAAGTGCACCATATTCTGCGTTAGCTCGAATCTACCTTAAGGTGTGGGTTGTTGAATAGCAGAGGTAGCATTTGTAGCCCTTGGAATATCCACTTCACGTATTGATCTTGCAACTTCCATGTTAGTAGGCACTACAACTGTTGGTTGATCTAGTGGAAATTGTGGAACTGGATAGGTGAATTCCTTGTTCCTTCGTTGTTGATATAAAAACCGTGCTAGTTCCTAAAAGGGTTCTACCAAATCTCTATTCTGTGCCAGATTAACAGTAACAATGCCTAAATGAAACAGCTAAGATCAAGCCATTAAAAATTTCACAATACAAAATATCTTACAAGATCATAAAATGTCTAATTGCCAAGTCCCCGGCAACGACACCAAAAACTTGTTGGCTTCCCATCACACATGCAAGTGTACATGGTCTCACAATTATTATAGTGGCTCTTTCGAGCTGGATATCGAACCCATAGGGATTTGGAATTATGAAGTAGTTTTATAAATGATTATTATAGGGAATTGGATATCTATGCAATTGAAAGTAATAATAGAAGAAATTGATTTTATATTATTCTATATTTAACTACGAATATTTAAGTACGACTTGGGAAGAAATAATCAACTATTTTTGATATAATAAAACGTGTCAGGGCTATGGCATTGCACACATTCGTATATGATCTTAGTTTTTCATAAATATCATTATTTCTCTAATTATTAATTTTGGGGTTGAAATTATAACTTAGGGATTTGTAGTTCTTTAATCACTATTTATATAACCCCCACAACTACTTCGATCGACTTGTGTTGTGGTGATTTAACATAAATGCATTATTGTTATCTTTACAATTTAACTAAGTGATTCAACTAAGTACACGATCATGTCTTAATTGCAATTCATGTTCGTTATTCTAATGTCAGTTTCAACAAACATAATCTCACTCCGTACACTCCCTTCCACTCGTCAGATTATTGGATTAGTGCACTTCTCGAGTTATATATTTATTCTAATCGTGGCCAAGCTATTAGAACACATTAAATGTAAAAATAATTAATAATGAGAAATAATTAATAGTTTATATCAAACCAATACCATACAACATGTGCTAGACATAACCCTAGAACAAGGATTTTTAACTAAGAATAGTCATGTTCAATTCAGAAAATAACATATGTAACATTTACATACAGGAATTAAACAATAGATGTAACCCTAGGTTTCTTGTACATCTTCACTACTTGATGTTTTCTATCCCCAAGTGTTGCTATCCTCCCCAAAACGTCCCCTTAGGGCTTATATATATGCGTAAGACAGAAGACTGATTTTCCCTCAACTAATCTTGCAAGTTGAAGACAATTGTTGCCTGGATAAATAGGGGTTCACGACGTGATCCCAATTATGACGGGAAAGCCATCATGTCATGATCCTTATCATGATAGGTCCAATATTTCTGCATTTTCCCCTGGTCATTCCAGTTTCAATTCCTTCTTGATCTGTATATCTCAAGGCTTCAAATATACCTGAAATAGGCTAACCATATGGATTAGTAATGCTACACACGTATTTGGTAATAAAATACTTAAAAGCATGTAATTATTCTCAAAACCAAGTCAAAATAAAGGAATTAAATGGCGATAAGGCATATAAATATGCCTAAGATCTGGAGTAACACCTTTGGTGCGTATTATCTATACACAAACTCTGGACTGTAGTGAGGTTGGGGAGGGGATAATACTAGTGGTTAGGGCTTACTAGTTATCCCCTAGATTTGCTGTTTGGTGGCCTAGAGGTCGATCCTAGGTAGACTGCTTATTTGTACTTGATGTGTATGTGTTGTCGCTATAGTGATACTATGATTATTACTTTCGTTTGATGTTGTGTGATACTTGATAGAGAGACATTATGGGCTAACTAATGGAAACTGGACTTGACATGTTTCTCTTGCTATGTATATTTACTGGGTTGAGCTGGGATTTGGTATTCCTGACTGATATTTATGCCATTAATTGGCATTACTAGAAGATTGTACACGGGATTAGTTCCCTCCGCAAACTGTCCGACCTAGGTTCTTACATCGATGCTCGTGGTCCTATGTATATATATATGATTCTGCAATGCCATGGGTCACTAAGGGAGACATCGTATGGGTATTGGGGTATCCTTTAGCACCCTTTTAGCAGTACTTTCTGGTTAATCTGGCCGTTTAATGCACTTTTGAGATTTACCTAATATCGTTGTGCGTAACTTCATTTGGTTATGATTTCACCGAGGATCCATGTAAGTGGCATATTATTTAACTATCTGTGAGTTGATTATGCTAGTTTATTATTGCCCTACTTTGGTATTGATTACTTTTTACCTTATTTATGCTTATTGCTACTCAGTTGGCCTATGCTTACTAGACACCCATTGTTTTGGTACTCATGCTACACTTCTGTTCCCTTTTGGTACAAATCTGAGCAAGTGTCAGCAACGGGGGTCACAATCAAGCTAGATAGAGTTTTGATGTTCCAGAGATACGGTGAGCATCAGGCGTCCTTGCTGCTCCTAGTCTTTTTCTATATTAGAGTTATTCCATTTAAGACTTAGGATCGCTTTTGTATATATATATATTTTGGTTATGTAGACTTGTATTCTGTTTTGGTTATATTACTTATAGTAGCTCATCAGCCATGACACTAGGTTTTGGGAAGTGTGTTTCTATCTAGTTTGTTGAGTTTTGTCTTTTTTCTCTTCTTTTATTCTCTCTTGGGTTACAAGTACTGGTCCACCCTACTTGCTCTGGGCCAAGGATTAGGCTTGTCTATAGAGGAGGTGTAGATGCCATCAAATCTAGATTTTTTTGGGTAATGACAGAGTAGTATCAGATCCCTAGGTTCATCAGTGTCCATGGTTATAGGAGAAAGAGTCTAGTAGAGTCCCGCATATTGGTACATTGATATATGTATCCTATCTTCGAGAGGCTACAGGATCTTTTATAGGAGGATTTTTCTTGTTGATTCTTTCATGCGAAGTTTTTGCTAGTTTCTAGATCATTCACTTTGGTTCTATTCTTTGGTAGATGGTTCGTACACTCCCTATATCATAAATATCTGGAGGTATTGATGATTCCTCGCCTCTTTAAAGATCTCCAGTCAAAAGATGGGGTAGAGCTAGAGGTAGAAATTGTGGGTGAGGTCGAGCTGGGGTGCAGCAGATAGATCCAGCTCCTAGAGAGCTACCTCCACCTGAGATGCCACCACTGTCATATGATGCACTCAGAGATGTGTGGCAACGCATATATGCCATGATGGGAATAGATGTGGGTCAGACCTCAGCACAGGGAGCAGCACAGAGTGCCCCAACTCCTTTAGCTGAGCCAGTGCTAGAGCCAATTATTGTCCCTCCTCCAAATCTAGCACCTACAACACCCCCAGATCCACTAGTATAAGCTCAGTCCTCTTATGAATTTTGAGGACCGAAAGATCCATGATCATTTTACTCGTATAGGGCCTCTAAGATACTCAGGTGATTCAAGTCAAGATCTATTCGGGTTTATTGCTGAGTATAAAGAGAGGCTTCTGAAATTAGGCCCGAGGGATACCCACAGGGTTGATTTTATTGTTTATCAGCTAGAGGGTCGGGCTAAGACCTGGTGGAAATCATATTGAGATAGCAGACTGATATGGTCACCACCTATGACTTGGAGTGAGTTTGTTGAGGATTTTATGGAGAAGTATGCCCCGTGGAGTCTTTGATTGGAGCTTTGGACTCAGTTTGTTGATTTAGCGTAGGTAGAGGTGTCAGTCTCAGAATATGAGGCTCAGTTTGCCTAGCTATCGAGACATTGAGCCACTAAGTATGAAAGGACTCGTCATTTTATAGCTGGATTAAGAGAAGAGCTATAGATGGATGTTAAGGCTTTATTACTCGAGGTGCTACTACTGCTAGTGATAGACCATGCACGTAATATGAAGAGGCACCATCACTTGTTAGAGGAAGGTAGTGATAAGAAGCAGTGCCATCGGGGAGATTTTAGTAGTTCTTAGTTCCAGGGGAGTTGTTTTCGTAGATGTAGACCACAACAGCCACAACAGTGGCCTAGAAGTCCAATTTAGGCCTCCTTATCCTCAGTTGAGACTGGTCAAAGTAGTCATCCCATCAGGGGTGTATCTACAGGGTCTTGAGGATGGGGCAGTCAGAGAGGTGCAACTAGTGATTTGGGTTGAGGCAAACATGGGGTTGTTTTGAGTGTGGAAGCTTGGACCACCTTGTTAGAAATTGCTCGAAGCAGCAACCTATATATCCAATAGATCAGAATGTAGAGCCCTCACGGTTAGTGCCACCACCAGTTAGAGGCGGTCTTACATTACCTAGAAGAGGTCGTGGTAGGGAACTAGAAACAAAGGAGTGGAGTATAGGGGAGATCAACAGAGTGCTAGGTGCTGTCAACTATAAAGCAGTACCAAATAGGGCCAGAGTAGAGTCATCTAATATAGTTGTTACTGGTATGTTACTTGTTTTTTGTCAACTAGCCTTAGTGTTATTTGACCCTAGTTCTACCTTTTCCTATGTATTTGTTTACTTTGAACCCCATCTGGGTATTATAAGTAAGCCTTTAACTATGCCTATGAGGTTGGCTACCCCCGTTGGTGAGTACTTAGTGGTGGATCGGATCCATAGAGCTTGTATTGTGACTATATAGGAGTTGGACACTCAGGCTAATCTTGTGTCTTTTGATATGATTGATTTTAATGTGATTCTGGGCATGGATTGGTTACCCCTTATCATGCGGTTTTGGATTGTTTTTTCAAAACCGTGACTATATCTGTGCCTGAGGTAACATATATAGCAGGGTTCTAGTAGTGGTTTTTCGGTGCCTATTATTTCTAGTATTCGGGCTGGTAGATGTCTAGCCAGGGGTTGTTCTGCTTATTTAGATTTAGTCCATGATGTGAGTGTTGGTTTTCCTTCCCTGAGTCTATACCAGTGGTTTGAGAGTTTCTTGATGTGTTTCCTGATGAGTTACTTGGTCTCCCATGCAAACGTATGATTGATTGTTTTATTAAGGTTGAGCAGAGATCTAGGCCCATTTTTATTCCATCATGTTGTATGGCTCCAGAAGAGCTTAGTACTCAACTTCAGCATCTAGTTACCAGAGGTTTTATTCGCCCCAGTATTTTACCTTGGGGTGTTTCTTTTTTTTTGTGAAGAAAAAGGATGGTTCTTTTTGTATGTGTGTTGATTACCGATATTTGAATAATATTATAGTGAAGAATAATTATCCATTATTGCAGATAGATAACTTATTTGATCAGTTAAAAGGTGCCTCTGTATTCTCGAAGATTGACTTGATATCAGGGTATCACCAGCTGAGGATTTAGATTGGGGACGCTTAGAAAACTGTATTTTAGACATGGTATGACCATTATGAGTTTCTTGTCATGCCATTTCGGTTGACTAATGCCCCCACATCTTTCATGGATCTTATAACAAAAGTGTTCAGACCTTAACTTAACTCTTTTGTTATTGTATTTATTGATGGCATCCCTATTTATTCCTAGAGTCGGGAACATCATGAGAAGCATCTGAGAATTATACTCTAGACTTTGAGGACTGAGAAGCTTTATGGAAAGTTCCCAAAATATTCCTTCTGGTTAGATTATATGGCATTTTTGGGATATGTCGTGTATGTAGAAGGTATTAGCATTGATCCAGTGAAGATTACAGCTGTATGTGATTGGCCACGACCTACCAGCCCTTCTGAGGTTCAAGTTTTATTAATCTAGCCGGATATTACAAACTCTTTGTGCAGAGTTTTTCTTCTACAGTAGCTCCTATGACTAGATTAACACGGAATGAGTCTCCCTTAAAGTGGTCTGATGGGTCTGAGTCAGGTTTTTTAAGACTCAAAGAGTTTCTTACCACCGCACCATTGTTTTCACTTTCTGTTGAGGGTCATCCTTTTACAGTTTATTGTTATGCATCCAATATTGAGTTGGGTTGTGTTCTGATGCAGCAGGGTAGAGTTATTGTGTATTCCTTACATCAGCTGAAGGTACATGAGCGTCATTATCCTATCCATGATTTAGAGTTGGCAACGGTAGTCTTCGCGCTGGAGATTTTGAGACACTATTTTTATGGGGCTCAATATGAGTTTTTTACCGATCATCGCATCCTGTAGTACATATTGACTCGGAAGGAGTTGAATTTAAGATAGAGGTGATAGGTCAACCTTTTGAAAGATGATCATACCAGCATCTTTTATCATCCAGGCAAAGCGAATGTTGTAGCAGATGCCTTGAGTCGGAGAGCAGCTAGTATCAGTAGCTTGGCAGCCTGTCAGAGAGTCCATTAGCTTTAGACATTCAGTCTTTAGCTAACCGGCTAGTCAGATTAGATATTTCAGTTTTAGGTAGCGTGCTTGCATGTGTTGAGGCTAGACCCACTTTGTTTGATCAGATCAAACAACATTAGTATGAGGACCGATCCTTGATTCTCATTCTGACAATGTGTTGTGGATAGGTAGTCGTACCTGTGTTCCTAGAGTAGGAGATCTTATCCAGACCATTCTTCATGAGAACTATTGTACTAGGTATTCTATATATTCAGGCATAGAGAAGATGTGCAGAGATTTGAGACGGCATTATTGGTGGTGCAGTTTGAGATCCAGTGTCACGAGGTTTGTTTCTCAGTGTTTGAGTTGCCAGTAGGTAAAGTTCGAGCACTGTAAGTCAAGTGGTGATCTTCAGAGACTTCCTATTCCCCAGTGGAAGTGGTATATGATCAATATGGATTTCATATCTAGGTTTCTCCGTACTTCTAGAGGCCACAATTGTATTTGTTTATCATTGATCGACTGACTAAGTTTGGCTACTTTCTACCGACAACTTCAACATGGGATGTAGAGCGTCATGCAGTATTGTATGTTAAATAAGTTCTTCATCTTCATGGAGTTCCTGTGAGTATTATTTTTGATCGAGGTACCCAGTTCACATCTCGCTTCTGGAAGACTATACAGTGGGAGATGGGTATTGAGGTGGCTTTGAGTACTTCCTTCCATCCTCAGGCAGATGAGCTGTCAGATCGGACTTGGACTATACAGGTACTACAGGATATGTTTTGTGCTTGTATGCTTCATTTTGATGGTAGTTGGGATCAACATCTTCCTTTGGATGAGTTTTCATCTAATAATAGCTACCACTCCAGTATCCAGATGGCACCATTTGAGGATTTTTATCATAGACGATGTCATTCACCGATTTGTTGGTGCAACAGTGTTCAGATCTTGCCTCAGTCTAATGAGTTGATTCGTGATGCTACAGAAAGTGTTTGGGTTATTCAAGGGAGGTTACGGTCAGCTTAGAGTCAATAAAAGAGTTATGAAGATCACAAGAATCGATCACTAGAGTTTGGTTTTAGGGATATGGTATTTTTTAGAGTTTCTCCCATGAAAGTCATTATGAGGTTCGGACGGAGGGGCAAGTTTAGCCTCTAATTTATTGGGCCTTATGAGATCACGAAGCAGATCAGTGAGGTTGCTTATAGACTGGATTTACCCCTTGAGTTGTTAGAAGTACATCCAGTGTTTCATGTTTTGATTCTCCTTCGTTATGTACCAGATCCCTCTCATGTTCTTCATTCAGATTCAGTTCAAATAAATGATTGGTTGTCTTATGTTGAGCACCTTGAAGCTATTATTGATAGAGATGTAAGCTGACTCAGATCTAGAGATATTCCAGTAGTGAGAGTTCATTAGGCTTATCGTCTGATTAGGGAGTTCACTTGGGAGACAGAGAGGGCCATGCAAGCGCAGTACCCATATTTGTTCGAGACCTCATGTATTTTCCCTCTTTTTTTCTTTCAAGGATGAAAGATTCTTAGACTTCTAATTATTTTTTTGTGTTTTCCTAATCACTCTATGCTTTAGAGCGTATTAGAAGTTTCCCCAAGTCATTTATGGTTTGCTGGGATCGATTGACCGAGTTCCTGGTAACCTCGTACCCTATATTCTTATCATTTCTGACTTTTTGGGGCTCTACTCAACTCATGCAACCTCGAATCACATTTTTGTCTCTTTTGTTGAGTTCGGAGTATTAATTAAATAAATTTTTCATACATGAAGTGTTGTATTCGGACCCTATTTCGATTGCAGGATTTTCAATTGTGATAGGTAGTGTTGAATTGCATTATTTTAATTTAATTAATATTTTTTTTGTGTTACCATACCAAATTATGTTGAAATTTTATTATTTTAAATGTTTTATTAGAAATAATTTTTTATTAATTTTGGTGTATTTTAAATATAATAAATATTTTATATTAATTTATTTGATACCCTATTATTTAAAAGAAGTGCACCGCCCCACCTCCTTACTTTTCATATATATGTAAGTATGCATATATATAAGTTAAGTTGTCAAATGTTAGTACTGTTTCCTTCAGAAATTAAAGCAGAGAACCTTTTTTTCTTCAAGTCCTCTTCGTTAGCAGCTTTCGATCTTATATTTACAAGTAGTTTTGGTGGTTTTATTCCGTGAAAGCTTGGTATCTTGGTTCCACATGCGTTTCTAGCCAGTAGTCCCTCGTTTTTACTATAATTTCAATATTTTTCTATAGTAAGCAAATATCTAGGACTTATATCATTAATTCTACCCATGGGATTGAGCCCTAATTTGTGTCACATGATCCCTACATCTTGTTCTTCATATTGATATAATTATTTCGTGATTTTGAGTTGTTAGGGTTTTGGACCCGATTTTTAGTTGGGACTTTAGCCCTTCTATTTGTATAGCAATATGGATTTTGTTTTACTCGTCTTGACTCACTGATCATGTTTTCGATAGTGTTATTCATATTCGAAATTCGTATGGAGGTTTTGACTCGTTTGGCACGCTTTCAAAATTATTCTCGGTAGTCAAGTAGGCTAGGTTTATTGTGCTATTAATTGAGTATTGTATATCATTTACATTAGTAAATTCCCAAGACAGAGTTGGGATACTATTCTAGAGCCCCGTTATTGTTACACTTTAGCCTATTGCCATTTTTGCTAGCCTTATCGCTCGGTACTTGACCTCGGGACTACGTAAGCCCCACCTGCGCATTTCACTCAAACTCTGAACTGTAGTATGGTGGGGGAGGAGTAACACCTTTAGTGTGTATTTTATTTACGCAGACTCTGGATCACAAAAATGTTGGGGAGAGGATTATACTAGTGATTAGGGCTTACTAGCCATCCCCCCGATTTGTTGTTTGGTAGCGTAGATGCCGATCTTAGATAGGCTGCTTATTTGCACTTGATGTGTATGTATTGTCTCTATAGTGATGTTATAATTATTACTTTCTTCTGATGTTGCATGATACTTGATAGAGCGAGGTTATGGGTTGACTAGAGGAAACTAGACTTGACCTGTTTCTCTTGCTATGCATATTTACGGGCTTGGGCTAGGATTTGTGTCACAACCCGACCTCTCGGAGTCATGATGGCACATACTATCCACCAGTAGGAGAACCAAACCCCCTAGTCCGTAGCCTAAGCGGAGGACTACTACAGTATATGCGGAAAACAATAAGATGTAATATAAGTTCCCAAAACCCGATGTCAATGTCAT
>JBDJHY010074893.1:0-13830 GCA_039654485.1 Withania somnifera
TTTTTTATTTCATCTAAGGAAAATAAAATATTAAGTTGGGGTGTTGATGATACGACATATTACCTCTCATTAAGCCTAATTTTTGGTAGAAATTGATGTCCTCAATGCCTTTTTTTATTGTATTTTAACCTATTTTTTAAGAAAATTTTAGAAGCAATGCATTCAGGACCTGATGAATGATTCAAGGGAAAAAGAGGGAAAAAACTTGGGAAAATAGATCAAAAAGAAGAAACAGTACAACCATCTCATTATGAGAGTTGCCAATAGTGCAAGTGGCATCACAGATCAAATAAGCGCATTGTCGAATCAACAGATACATCACCCTAAATAATAGTGAATGAGAAAAAATGGGAATAATTCCACAATGAGTAATGTCAGTTTTGCAATTCATCGTTCATGTCGACAATCCAATGAGGTATTTCCAAGTCATGAGACGGTATGTTACAACTAATTAAGCCTACTCATAGGTAAAAATTGATATCCTTATTTATTTTTTATTGTGTTTTAACTTGTTTGTTGTGTTAATTCACAAGGAATGCAATCATCACCAGATATATAATGAACAAGTGCAAAAGGGGGAAAACACTTAGGAAGATATAGCAAAATCAGGCAAAATTTTACAGCCCTCATTTTGTGAGTCACTAAACAGGCAAGGTTGAATCATCAATCAAGTTTGCGCATCGCATATTCTCCTAATCAATCGCCCAAAATAATAGTGAATAATATAAAATAGGCAATAATTTTGTGAAGGGGACAACAAATTCTATGACTCGCCAATCATGAGCAATTTAGTGATTCAAGTTAGAAATTTCGTGCATCATGGACCTATAAAGTGATGAATCTATAAATCTACAGGTTGAAGTATGAACATTTTTCGATGAAGAAAGGAAACTGAAAGGTTTGCACATCACCAATTCGGTCAGTGATCCAAATTGTAAATTTGTCACATCATCAACTTGGTTAATGATGCATCTTATTGTGTCGTTATGCTTCTATGATTTTTTGAATTAGAGTTTATCATGGGTTAGATAAGATATTAAATGTGAGAACCCGTATTTTTGGATATGTCGATACGCTGAAGCTTTTCCTATAGGTTTTTCATATTCTCACGATAAAGTTTTAATTTTACTCATTCTTTAACATTAAAATCTTGTAAACCATTTGGTGAAATTTTACAACAGAAGACCAAAGTATTCATTGCAGTTTCCATGGTAATAATACTGTCATTTTATATTACCTGTGAGTATTTAATTTACTTGGTTTTGGGGTGTAGAAATAGTGTGAACTTGAATACATGTGTAACGATAGATTCCTAATAGTAGTAACTTGCTAGTGTGGGTTCAACCATATTTCCATGCTCTATGTGTAATTAGAGGTTTCAAACTCTTATATAGTGCTAGAGAAAGCTGAAATTAGATTGACAATAACTTTTTCATAAACATCAAATAGTTAATTATAGAAATAGAAGCGGCTAGTTGAAATGTAAGTTAGGTAAAGTGAGAACATGATAGGTGTCTGAATAAGATCTCCATTTCATAAAACATGTTACTTTTTTTGCGCCTGACGCTTACTTTCTAGACATGACTAACATCCTTAACTACTAGGTTTTCCTAGAAGTCTCGAAAGAACCACTTAGGTCATGCATATCTCTACTCACATCACTCAGTGAAAGAAATAACAATAATATCAAAGTAGAATGGTATCCTTAAAACATCAATAAAATATCTCAATGAAATGATTAATTAACTCATGTCTCAAAACAAATACATCTCAGTCTGAAAGACTCTACTAGCTAAATAGTAAATGCTAGCACAAGATTTTACTAGCTAACTTCTAATAAATGAAATAATAAATGATAAATCTAAAAACCAAGATCTAGATAAACTAAATAAAATAACTCCATAGCTTGCCCTCTGATCAAGTGAGGACTAACCAATCTTCTAGTCTTTTATGAATTCAAGTAATTTCGACCTCGCCCGTCTAGATGGTTGGCAATATATACATATGGGTTAACATATGCAACTAGATTAGAATCAACACACATAACATGTACTGAGTAGGTGATCAAGTGTAAAACATGCTATATAATATAATGATAAGTACTACGCAATGCATGAATAGTTAAATATACTTTAGTTCTATATCAACTAAATAGTTTAAAAATTTATAGTAAAACAGTTAAATTTCTCACATCTCTAGTAAACTCATCTAAAACATCATAAATCTTTAGTTCATAACAATAGATAACGACTCAATTAAAAACAATCTTTCACTTTCTTCCTCTCAAACAATTAAATTTTAGTTTTTCTTTTGGAGTTCCTATAACTAACATACCTTAAGGAAAAACGCAATGAAGTCCACATATTACCATGTGTGTCAGGGCTTCAAACCTTGCAAATGGGAAATGATACTCTCTCTAGTTGATTGAATTAGACTACAAGCATACTTACTGGTCTAAAAAAATAATAATCCCTATGTTAGGCTATGCAAGTTGGGCTATAAGGGCCTCGACCCACCCTCGGTGGTTATTTTCCTCCCATAAAAATATAATTACTGCCATTAGGATATCTCTTTCATGCTTCTTGAATTGTGGACATTCTCTAGTGAACCATTATACCTTCCTGAACTCTTCCAGCTAAGCTTTTTATTTAGCCAAAATAGGTTTATATAGTCAAATTAGACTCTTCATTAGTTCCTCACTTAACAACTAATCAGTTGCACAATATAATTACAACTTATCCTAAATTTAGCTTAACAATCTAAGATAGTCAATTTAGACATTCTTGACGGTCATACCTGGAATCATGTAGCGTATGTCAAGTAATTATGAAACTTCAATGCTCAATTCAAGCTTTAAGAATAAACCTTGAAAACATTTTTTAATTCTTACCTAAAAGCTTCTTCAATCTTTTACCTCAATTGTGAATATTCAAACTCATGAGCACTTTCGTAGTTAAATAATATGCATGAAAACTTTGTAATTCTAACTCAAAAACATGAAATAAATCATCAATTCAAGGAATCATAGTTTATGGAAGTAAACAAGAACCCTAGAATGCTTCAACATATTAAAAACCTTATTTAGAAAAGGAATTTGGGCACAACAATGAAAGGATTCCTTATTGAAATCCCATGTACCTCGTTTGGAGTATTTCTATAGAGGAAATTGATGATGAAGCTGATTTAACAAAACCATCTTCATAAAACCCTAACCACCTCTTGAGAGATTGCATTGAAGATATTTCTTATTTCAATTTTATTTAAGTTTAATGAAGTGAATATATACAGTTTGAGTATTTATTTAAACTATTTAGAGTATAAAAATTCATGGTACTGGGTTAAAAAGACGTGAATAATTTCAAATAAATCCTTGAAAAATCAAGATAAATATCATTTCTCAGGGATTCTTTAGAGGACCCACTAGCCATAGGTAGGGACCACTACTCGATGTCCCATTAGTGGAATAAAGGAGTGAATTTTGAAAATTCTTGACCTTTTTCACTAGAGCCTTTATGATTTGTAGGTTGAAACCATGACTAGTGGTTTAATCTCATAGGTACCTGGACATAAATTTCTTCTGGAATTTCACTGTAGTGAATACTTTATTAAGTGCCCATAACCTTTTACTCTGACCTCTAAATGATATGCGGTTTGTTTCTTTGGAAAAATAAACTAAAAGAACTAATGTGTCTATGGCATGGGTCACCTAAATCTTTGTAGATAAAAAGATGTGGTCATTTAAAGTTGACTTAAGCGCGAAGTAACATCAAAACTAAGAATATTTAAAGAGCCTTGAACTTAAATTTGTATTATTAGATGTTTGAGACCTTAAACCACTGAAAACACTACTACCCACCTATTTATGACTTTATCGACTAGAATCATGCTTCAAGGTAGTACATTATCTCCCCCTTGAGATAATTCGTCCTTGAATGAAGGCTATTGCTAGAATAGAAGGAACATAACTGCTGAAACTGACCAATTGAATGAACTGAACACAAGTATGATATCCAGTAACTTTATTTCAAATAAATCTGGATATGATACTAATTCAACTTATGAATATGGTAAATGGAACAACTAACTTCAACGTCAAAACTACTCAAACAGCACATAAATGCACAAATAGCGACTTAAGTACTACTACCTCAACTCAGCATCAATACTCCACTCAACTCATGCATGAATACACTCAACAGACTAGTGGAATTCTACATTATCATGAATTATAACAAACACAAGCTAAATAAAGAGGTTATTACCTCAATAAGGGATGGTACTAGAAGAAAACAAATGCGCATGTTTTCTCATTATATCTGCCTCTTCCTCCCCAGTAGCTCTCTCAACTGTTTGGTTCCTCTAGAGAACCTTAATTGACGCTATCTCTTTGTTTTTCAAATTACAAGTATATCTATCAAGACTCTTAAATGTTACATACGAGTAGGCCATACTATCACGAAAGTCTATATCCTCAATTGGGACTATCAAAGATGGATCATTCTTTGATTTCCTTAATAAAGCTAATGAATCACAAGGTGATATGCTGCTAACTCTTCTTGAAGATATAACCGATAGGAAACCTTTTATACCCTCCTCACAATCTGATAAGACCTAATGTATCTTGGAATCAACATACCTTTTTCCAAATCACATGACTCTCTTAATAGGAGAAACCTTCAGTACCTAATCGCCAACATCAAACTCTAACTCTCTCCTCCTCATATTTGTATAGGACTTATACTTACTCCGGGTGGTCCTTAAGCTCTCTCGAATAGTATGAAATATCTTCATAGCATCAAGAACAAAATGTAGACCTACAATAGTTTCCTCACCAACCTTGAACCAACTAATTAGAGACCTACATTATCTCCCATACAACTCCTCAAATACACTCATCTAAATACATGAAATTATGCAGACCAAATGAAAGGTAGGTATTTAACCCACTTACCCTTGAGATCGATTGTACACGACCACATGATATCCTTCAAAGTCTAAATAGTCCTTTCAACCTAGTCATCTATCTATGGATGAAAAGTTTAGTTAACTAAACTTTGGTACAAATACCCTTCTAAAAGATTCTGATATGTAAATTATGGTCCATGATTTAATATAATAGATAGCTGTACACCATGCACGAGAATAGTATCCATTAAGTAGATCCTACTATATCGCTCTGGTAAATAACTGTCTGAATAGGCAAGAAGTGAGAAAACTTAATTGTTTTGTCTATTCCATACTGGGATAATAGTAAACCATTAACAAAATCCATATTAAAGACTTCCCTTTTCCACGTTAGATCTTAAACCATTGCATCTGACCTACTGGCCTCTGGTGCACTACATTCACGTGTTGACAATTAGGACACTTAGCCACAAACTCTGATATGTCCTTCTTCATACTATCCCACTAATACACCTTTCTTAGATCTCTATACATATTAGTATCTCTAAGATGAATATAATACCGAGAAATATGAGCCTCTAACATAATCCTCTCTCTAACCCTCAATATTCTGGACACACAGGCTATCTAAATGACAAAGAACCCCATCTCTCCCTTTGGAAAAATCTGCACCTTTTCTTATGGACTTCCTCTTTCTGCTTAGTTAGAATTCGATCGCTATCTTCCTTCTTCTTTCCTCAGCAATAAGAGATGACTCAGAAGCATTCTGAACAAGCATAGCACCATCCTCTGTACCAATCAATCTAACACAAAGGTGTGAAAGACTATACACCTCGCTATATATCTCTTTCTTATACACATCAATATGCGATAAACAATGCAAAGACAACCTCCTATGGGCATCATCCCACTATATAAACATTGCCTCGGTGATATATCACAGTCATATATAATCCTTCTACAACTCAAGCCTCCTCCTATATTGAAGATTTAAATGTTTTTGATAAAACAAATATTGCAAACACTTAGGATTTTTGATGACATCTACATGCACTTCATACAAGTAGTGCCTCCATAACTTTAAAGGAAAAAACCATAGTTTCATGCTCAAGATCACGGGTAGGATAATGCTTCTCATGAATCTTAATCTTTCTAGAAGCATAATCTACAACTTTATGTTATATCTGACCATAACCCAAAAAAAACTCACAAAGTTTCAAAAGACACCACAAAACTGTCATAACCATTAGGCAAAGCCAACACCGGAGACGAGGTCAACCTAACCTTCAATTCTTGAAAACTCTTCTCATAAGCATCAAACCACTCAAACTTCACCTTTTTATAAGTCAAATAGGTAAAAGGAGAGGCTATGGAAGAGAGTACCTAAAAAATCTAATTACCCATCTAGATGCAGAAAAATATTGATATCTAACAAAGAGGTAGGTCTTGTACAATTTTAGATGGAATCAATCTTTCAATAATCCATCTGAATACCGTCGCTGGAAATGATATAACCAAGGAAGCAACTTATAGAAGCCGAATCTCACTCTTAGAAAAGTTAGCATAAAGTTGACACTCTCTAATGGTCTAAAGATCAAGTCAGAGATTGTTTGCATGCTCTTCCTCACTTATGGAATAAACAAGAATATCATCAATGAACACAACCAAAATAGGTCCAAGTAGGCTAGAAAACACTATTCACGAGGTCCATAAAATATGTAGGAGAATTAGTCAAACCAAAAGACATGACCACAAACTTAAAATGGCCATCACGAGTATGAAAAGATTTCTTTGGAAAATCTACATGTCTAACCTTAAGTTGATGATAGCCATAATGAAGATCAATCTTGGAAAAGTATCTAGCACCTTGCATCTAATAAAAAAATTCATAAATCCTTAGAATAGGATACATCTTTTCTATTAAGAATTTTTCCAAATGACAGTAATCAAACAACAAATATAGGAAACCATCCTTTTGACATACGAACAAGAAAGGAGTACCCTAAGGAGACACACTCAGACAGATAAAACCCTTGTCCAAAAAAAGGCTAATTGTTCCTTCAGCTCTCTAAGCTTAGGTGGTGCCATTCTATATGGAGGAATAAAAATAGGTTGATTTCCTAGAAGAAGATATATACAAAAGTATATCACTCTATCTAGAGTGTCTCTAGATAAATCCTTAAGAAACATATCAAGAAACTCTCATACTATAGGAACAAACTGGAGATTAGGAGTCTCAGACTCAAAGCCATGAACATAAACAAAATGACCCCTTAGTAATTATCTTTAAATACTTTAGGTTGAAATTGAACTTAGCCTTAGGAACAACGCTACTACCCTTTGTGTTACGGGCATGTCTTACTCTCCTATAATTAACAACATCATGATATTATGCAATCCAATCTATTACAAGAATAATATCAAAGTATACAATATCTAACTCATGCAAATAAGAAGGAACAACTATCCCAGAATAGAAAAAAGATAACTATGGTGGACTCTCTTAGCTCGAAAACGATCACAAACAGGTGTAGAAACAAAGAATGAGTAAGATAAAATATCAAACTCTACACCAAACTGTCTAGAAACATATGGGTATACAACAGAAAGAGTAGTTATAAGGTATAACAATTCATATACATCTACCTCATAAATTCTCAATATACCTTTTACCACATCAGTTAACTACTCCTGATCTTGATGAGAGCCTAAAGCATAAAAATTGTTCTAGCGCTTGCCTTCACAAATAGAAGTAGTAGCACCCTGTTGAGGCTAGTGTGCTTCTGGAGTTACTTCTAGGGAAGTAGTATGTGTTCTGGCACCATACTATCAAACTATGGGACAATCTCTTTGTTTATGCCCTAGCAACCCACAAAAATAATAGTTCTTCGAAGAATAACCCCGAATATTGGGAACAATTTTGGCACGCCCAAAACATCCATTGATCCATCCCTAAACTGTTCCTAATAAGGTTTTCCACACTTATTCTTCCGATTCTTCAAAATAGTCTAAATGATGAAGGGGATGATCAACAAGAACCCTGTTGCTATAACTTATGTTTGAAACCATCTTAGGTTGAATAACTCTAGAGTGACAAGTCATATCCCTCTTACTCTACTGACTCTCTCTATACTTTTCCTTATCATTTGCTATCTTCTATAAATTCACCATCAGTAAGATAATGTCCATATCAGTATTCAACATAGTAGTCCTCCCTGCCTAGATCAAGTTAGGAGAAAGACCATACATGAACATATCTATCCTAGTATGCATATCAGCAAAAATCTAAAAAGCATACCTTGATAGCTTAGCGAACTTCATACAATAATTAGTTATAGACATGGAGCCTTTCTCTAACTCATAAACTTATTAAACCTCGCTTTCCTATTCTCAATAGGAAATAATCATCCCATAAACATAGTCTCAAACACCTCCAAAAATGGTGGAACATCTCTAATTCCCCTGTTATTCCTCCATAAATCACAACAAGACCTAGAAATATCTCAGCTAATAAACTGTGAAGTACATCCTATCAACATGAAAAAGTCTCATCATATCACAAAATTATGACGAACCTCCTTAATAAGGTTCTTCAGATAATCCACATTCCTCGAACTATGGAAATCTGGAGAACTCAACCTTAAGGACTCCTTCACCCTTACAAATCCTGCATCAAGGGTAACATGCTTAACCACGAGAACCTAAGCTATTTTTTTACCATTTTCTATCACTTGATGAGCCAATATATGCATGATATTAAGTAACTCTGTGGTGGTGATGTCTGTTATTGGCTGTTGTGGTTTTTGAGATGTGGAAACTTGGTTCTACTAGTTTGTATTGCCATGCTGGAGAGATGATCATCATGGAGGAATAATCTAAAATACGTAAAGCATGAGTTAGAAAGAGTAAATACCTGGAGTAAAACTCAAAAGCATGAAGTAGACATCAACAACGGAAACATTTCCTACATACTCAGTAGCCTCTCAATTATAATTATATTGTAGTTCATACTATAACTAAGACTCTATGTTATATTGGATTTAAAACATCTCTTAAGATTCAATGAATCTATTTCTTTGATAACCAGCTTTTCATGCCTCGAGCTCACCCCTTAGTTAGGCCGACATCCTTAACCACTAGGTTTCCATATTAGCCTCGAAATAACATCTTTGATCATGCATGGATCTATTCACATCACTCAGTGTAAGCAATACCAATAATATCATAAGTGTGGTGGGCTCCTCAATATAATTAATAAAAAGTCTCAATGAATATATAGATAAACTCAAGTCTCAAAATAAATATATCTTAGTCTGAAAGCCTCTACAAGCTAAAGAAATGACTGCTAGTAAGAGTTCACTAAATATTCTGTAATAAATAAGATAATAAATCTAAATACCAAGCTCTAGATAAACTAAATAAAATAACTTGATAGTTTTCCCTCTAATCAAGTGATGACTCACAATTTGTCTAGTATTCTAAAAATGCAAGTAGTGTTACCTTAAAGGTCTGAATACTTAGCAATATCTGTAGCGGGGTTAGGAAATGCATCAATAGTAGAATCAGCACACAAAACATATACTGAGTACGTGAGTATGCATAGGTTATATGGTATAATAATAAGTACTATGTAATGCCTAAAAATTTAAATCAACTTCAGCTTTATCTCAACTAAGTAGTTTAACAATTTATAATAAAACGGTTAAAAATCTCATATATAAAGTATACTTGGCTAAAATATCTTAACATTTTATTCTTAACAGAAGATAGAAACTTATTTAAAAATGATTTCAAATTTTTACTCTCAAAACATTAAATTTTAGCTTATTTTTGGGAGTTTCACTAATCGACATACCTCAAGGCATAACCAATGAAGTCCACATATTACACTATGTGTACGGGATCCTAACCTTTTCAAAGGAAAAAAAGACTCTCTCTAGAGGATCTAACTAGACTATACTCATACTTATTGGGAAAAATGAATAATAATACTTACATAAGGCTACACAAGTTAGGCTATAAGGTCCTCTTCCCAAGGCCTTTACCACCCTCATTGCCAATACTCCTCCCATAAAAATATAATTACTATCATTAAAATTTCTCTTCCAATATTCTCGACTAATGTACATTCTATAATGAACAATTAGACCCTTCCTAGACTATTCTGGGTACATTTTCAATTTAGTCAAATTAGGTGAATATAGTTAAATTAGACTCTTCATTAGCTTCTAACATCACAACTTATCAATTAGGTAATAAAACTGCAAATTATCATCAATTAAGTTTAATAAGATAAGATTGTCAACTTAGACATATTTCACAGTCATACTTCAAATCATGTAGTTATTTAAGTAACTATTACACTTCAAAGCTCAATTCATGTTTTAAGAATAAATCTTGATAAGAATCATCAATTCTTACCTCAAATATTCTTTATTTCTTATATTTTGATGCTGAAAATATGTAAACTCATGAGGACTTAATTACTTAAATAATTATGATAAAAACTTCATAATATAACTCAAAAATATCAAGTTAATTATCACCTTAGGGAATTATAGTTTTTAGAATTAAACAAGAACCCTATCATGCTTCTATATCTTCCAAACCTTATCTAACAAAGGGTTTTTGGGAACAAAGACGAAAGGATTCGTTGTTGAAAACCCAAGTACCTGATTTGTAGTGTTTCATTGGAGGTATTTGATGCAGAAGTTGTTGTAAAAAAACCTCTTCTTAAAACCCTAACCTTTCCTCTTGAGCAGAAACTTTGAAGATATTTCTTCTTTCAATTTGATTTTAGTTTAATGAAGAGAATAAATAGAAAGAACCTTAAAATCAACTTTGTATTATGAGATGTTTAAGACCTTAAAAGTCACCTCAAACACTTATCCCCCACCTATTTAGGAATTTATCAACTATAATCAATCTTCAAAGTGTTATAACTTAACTGAAAAAAAAGTTATAGTGATAGTAACCTAGTTTATCCACTTTGTAAATTATGAGTTAGAAATAAAATTCATTACCATGTATTCTTAACCCCATATGTTGCACACCACTAATCCTTCTTATTGTTAATTGAATAACTTTAAAGAGATTATTATTGTTTGATGACTCACCTGTTCTGAAATTAATAAACCTTTACTGTTCTAAAAAGAAATTTGCTGTTTATATTTTCTATTACTTACTACCATATATACAATGTGTAGTGACTCCTTACACTTCTAACGTAACAATTAGTCCCTTGTGGATTTTACCTCAACCTTAGTTGGTTAATTATATTGACAAAGATCATCTGTACATTCTTGGGTATAGTGGAGTGTTATCAAGGTTGGTGCAATTTCTATGGAATTAATTGTAAAATTTATTATTTGTATGTTTTGACTCACTTACTATTGTATAGGTGGTATGAATTTCAATCTATTTTTTCATGACTTATTGTAGGTGAAAATTATTTGAGCCAACACCAACATTGTCAATATAAATGTCAATGGCAATTTAATGTCAATCTTAATGATAATCTCAATGTTGATCCAAAACTAGGGTTTGAGGTTGAAATTAATGCGGCTTCCAGCACAATCAGGTAGCCTTATATGGAACAAAATGTTATGTTCCACATGACTAGTACTATGCTTCAGTTGTTTCAGATGAAAAGATTGTTTGAAGGGAAAACACATGAGGATGCACACGATCATTTAAGGCACTATAGAAGTGTGAATTCCTGTTAACATTGCCAGTATCAATCGAGATTCTATAAAGATGCACCTTTTCTCAATTTCTTTGATAGGAAAAGTGAAGATTTTTATAAGATAACTACCTAGATGCTCAATTACATCTTGGGGTTAATTGAATGATGTATTTTTTTGGGAAATTCTTTCTGCCTTCCCATATGCAGCTACTCATGGATGCTATTACTAACTTCATCAAATCCGAAAATGAACCACTGCATGAAGCATGGATATACTTCAAGAAGATTTTATTGAAATTCCCAATTCATGGGCTTCCATACATTATACTTTTACAAGCACTCTATAGAGTATTGGACCCCAAAAGTAAATAATTGACTAACAACCTTTACGGAAGGTCGATCATGAACTAATCTTGGATTTTGGCCAAAAACTTTCTTGATTAAATGACTGAAATAAATCTAGCAAGGAACATTCTGGATAATGAGGTGGAGAAGGGTGCTCCCTCTTCATCTTCAAATATTTCACTAATTCGTAAGGATGAATAGAAAGATGAAACTATGGATAAGATAATGACTCTAATTGATTTGTTAATAAAGCATGTGATAGGACATGGAACCAAAAGTGTTAAATAAAGAGAATACATGATATATCAAGCCTCAAGGAGGCTTAGTTCCAAGCTATGTAGGATGAGGAAATGATGTTCATGGGTCAAGATATTGGTTCTCACCCTGGCTATTAGCGAAAAGGTGGAAATGAAATGATGCTATTTGTAATTTCCTTGATTTTTTGTATATCGAGTTGTATAGTAGTTTCCCAAAGTTATTTATGACTTGATGGGACTAGTAGCTTATCTTCCAGGTAGCTCAGTTGCTCCTTATCTAAATTTTCCTATTTTAAAGGCTTAACCTTGAAATAGTGGAAGTCGATGGTGAATTCTGATTAAATTTGATGGGAATTTGATTCTAATAGTTCTTTTAGCTCTTTAACTCCTACTATGGTCTAGTTTGACCTTTAGTTTGTGATTTGGGGTTTTCGTGTTGAGATTTAGATGATTTCTTGAAATTCAGCTCATACGGAGCTAATTTTGGATCCTGAGTGGGATTTTGTTGATCAAAGTGTCGAATAGGAATTATGATGTTTCCTCTAAATATGGAATGGTGATTTTGGGCTAGTAAGGTTATTGGTGTATCCCGAGGTGTCCATTGTCATTTTGGATTCCTTGGTGTCTTACTGATATTTTGGTTAGTTTTAGATCTCTTTGGTTCTAGGGGTCTTTTCCTTCAAACAACATTATTTGGTCATTTAGATGATTTCATTAGGCTAGAATGTTGTTTCCATTCTAGTATCATATTTGGTTTAATGCAATTTAGCTCGAATTCTCATTTTGGGACTCTTGGACTAATTCTATTTAGCTATTAGGAGTTGCAGGTACAGACCTCCCCTGCGAGGGGCTTGGTCATACCAGCAATTTCGCCTCGGTGACTAGGGGATCACCTCTTTTGAGACATCCCATTGACAGGGGGGTCCACCCTAGAGATGCTTACCTTGGGGGCAAGGGGTCGCTCCTGCATCCCTTTTTCGGCCCAACGGTGTCTTCCCTAGCGCTCTTTTTCTCGATCCCTGGATACCAGACCTTGGAATACAAGGTCTCCCCTATGGTATTTTCACCATCATGGCGACCTTTCCACAACCACCCCGATATACGCCCATGCGACCAACTATAAATAAATGTTTAATTTTTATTTCCTTTAATACCCCATTCGTTTTCCTCCATTAAATAGAGCTCCAATTGGGTAAGTGAAATTTTTAGATAAGATGAGTGGATTTCATTTTTGGAATCTTGTGAGATTGTCTTCTGCGTGTTTCCTAAAGGTATTTCTTGTCCTTCCTTTTTAGCATTTTCAGAAATGTTTCTTTTATCTACTTTGTGAGCTTAACTCCTCTCTCATCCTTTATCATTTGAGCTCAATTTAGTAACACGTGCTACCAGAGATGGGATTTATGAGCTGGTAGCTTTGGATTATTTTCCAGACTGTAGGGGCCAGGGCTAGTTTTTTTTCATGGATTCCATCCCGAGTTTCTATAGTAATATGCATATAATTCTTCTTTTTTAAACCCATTGATCCCTATTTTTTCTATTTTCAAGCTATTATGGATGTTTCATAGGTCGTACGAGCTATGTGCATAACTTGCGGGAGCTTTTCACTAGTGTCCAAATAGGCTAGGCTTACCAAATTTT
>JBDJHY010075002.1:0-13830 GCA_039654485.1 Withania somnifera
TAAGTGTATGATCAATCTTTACTCTTGATGCAATAGTAGTGAATTCTTCCTAGGGTTTTCGTCTTTCCTTGGTGATTTCCTCCTTCCCCTCTACAAGTCCAATAATTCCCCCTTTATTATGCCTCAAAAACTCTTCTTAAGGGTTTCTGTCCTCGTTGGTAGAAAGACTAAATTACCCTTAATAAGCCCATTTAAAACAAGCTCAGCCACTACTAGTTAAGCTGGATCATGATAAGCTATTGTGATCAGTACATTTTTGCTAGAAATTTTTCTTTACTTCTTGACTTGCCTTTTCTTCCCTTGTTTTCTTCCATATTCTCCAAATTTCCTGAAGAACATGCTAATCACATTGGTTAGATGTATTTCCACATATTCACTACAAAACCATCATATATTATATAATTATTCTCAAAATAAAGTCAATTAATACGAGTTATGTAGATTTTCGACTGGTAAAACTGCCTATGATCATTGGTCAAGTTCAACCTAGGACAACAAGGCATCTGCCCGCAAGGATGAAGAAACTGTGAAACCGCATTGGTAATAAGCACTCCTGAGGGACTAGCTTTCTGACTTAAAAGTAAATCCGATTTCAATCGTCAAGTGCCTAAGGACCCCTATCAACCTTCTAAGATACACCAGTCATGGAAAAGGTATAATCAAAATATAACAATCTCATATCTAGGGGAACTGGGTATCTGCCGATGCCTGTCAAAATTACTAAACGGGGTAACCTTCCCATGCCTATCAAAATTACTAAGGCCATATATTAACAAAAGCCCCAACTCTGCTATCTCACCAAATCTACAGGCTAAACTATCCTAATAACTCAAATTGCTCACTAGGATCCACCACTAAAAAGTTCCCTCCTCATATATAGGAAACAAAAAGGACCCCACGAATAATATTCACCACTCAGGGTAAGACAAGGTAAGGGTGCTCAAATAGATAGATGAAGTAAGACCTTCTCAAACAAAGGAACTCGACCCCTGAATCAGAAGATCACATCATAAAAAGGACTCACAAGAACCCCCGGGCTAAAAGACAAGGCTCATCTTACCAATAGGAATCACAACCTAGGCGCTATTGGGGACCACATGAAAGAGGGACAAGAACCTAAAAAGGGCTAAAAGAAAGGCCTAAACCTAGTCTATAATACAACATCAACAAGGGTAAAACCACCCAACCTAAATAGATAAAGTAAGCAAGATTTAAGTCAGACTCATTCCCTAAGTCAACTTAAGCTAACTAGGCAAGTGTAAAATAAAACCATGTCAAAATAGAGCTTGAACGTAGCTCAATGGAAACACCATGTCCAAGGCCACAAACCAAAGGATGAGAAATGTTGGAAAATGTACTGACCAACCTAACTAAAGAATCCACAACCGGGGCACTCCCTGGATCCCTCCATGGGAAATTCACAAATTACCAGAACTATCACCCACTCCAACTAACTGCTGATGCAAGGCTGCAATTGGTGCTAACTGAATTGACCTATGTCGAGGGAAATCTCTAGCATAATGGACTAGATCTCAACACTCATAAATACCATGGTCTTTGCGTCAATTGAAACCACTAACAGACCCCCTATGGTCACCACAGCCTCGAATTCTAGTGGGTGTGCCCCTAACAGGATGAATACTTTAAATAACATCCGATGATGGCAAGGAGGTCTGAACCGATCTACTGGGCTATCCTTGATACTGATGCAGAAGCCTATGTCTATCATTCCTACTCTTTTATCTACCAGTCGAGAAAGTACTACTAGAAATTCCCTAATATCACTGAGTACTCCATATACCTTGGCCTCTGTCGGCTGGTTGAGGTAGGGTCTAAAAATACTGACTGGCCAGACCCTACTATGTCCTCTATTGTTACCTATGTCTATCACACCGTATACTCACAGAATGGATATCGCTGTACATATCCTACAACTCGAAGATGACGATGAACAAAGCTGTCCTAAAATACTGCTACTCAACTCAAGATGTTATGATAACAGGGCCCCAATAGGGGTACTATCCATGACCTCATGTCCAAACTCTCCACATAAGAAGAAACCCTCAATGTTCCTCCCCTTACTGCCCCTAGATGGAGTACCATGAACCCTCACCTGCTAACTGTCTCTTTGCTCTCTAATCACATAAGTCTTGTGATATCCAAGGCTGATAATTGTCTAAAAATCTACTTGAGGGTGTGTCCCACCGCTACCAACTGTTATGTTACAAAATGGAGTGTCAAGACCAATCCTTTGAAGAAAACCAACACTCTTCTGTACCTGGTAGGATAAAGCACAATAGTGTACCTGACCTCCTCATAGGACATGGTTGCATAGTACCATATAGTCAAGTACCCCTTATGAAATTTAACAAATTCACCCCAATTTGACGCATCCCTCGAAGCACCCCTAGCACCTCCGTTTGAATCATGGTTCCTAGAAGGAAAGGTGTTATAATATCTCTTATTGTAACTCGACTGGCTCCCAAACCTTGTGTCTGATAGTATAGTCTTATGGCACTCGATTTTAATTATGAAACATTGGTAATGCGTGCAGGAATCTCACTGGTGCCTACCGAGGCCTCTTCCTAGTTATCTGAGAAGAGTATAACCGAATAAGTTTATAAGAAACCAAATAACCATACAATACACTTAAGGGGTAAAAGAGTGAGAGCTTTCCTAAAGAGTTCCCTATATCCTCATGAAGATATGATACAGACATCTGTAAATGATCCTCCAAAATCTCCAGATGAATTTCTCCTAAATCATAATACACTAATGAACCTAAAGCTTAGATACCACTCTGTAATGACTCAAAAATCAATTTATGATGATGTGTACATCCCACCTGTATATAAGACTAACCTCAACCCATAGCATAAAGCGATTAGCTAGTACAAAAAACTAATAGCAAAAGAAAGGGAGATGAAAACAAGAAATAGAAAAAGAGTATAAAAATATACAGTCGAAAATAACTTCCCAGAACATGGTATTATGGTTGTAGAGCATCTATATATAGAAAAGTACAAAATACAACACACAACGGGGAAAACTACAAAATAACTGCCCAAACTCCAACAACAATAACTGTGAAAATAGAAGGGAGGATCGGCTAGTATGAATGCCAAATGTTCACCGAGTCTTCTAAGACAACAACAAACTAGATCACATGTTTCGTCTGTTCGGATGACTCGTACTAAGACCTACATCACAAAAATATACAAAGGTGTAGCATGTTACCAAAAATAATGGGTACCTAGTAGGAATCATAGGCCGACCGAGCTAAAGTAAGGATAAGCAAGGTAAAGGATCATTAAACGCAACAAGGGTACTAACATGTTGTGTACAATAGAAATGGTAACTGTAGTGATAGCTAGTAAGTATGATGAGGGGTCATCTATCAATATATGTAGCACCGTTTACAATTATGAAAGAAAGCTACTATCAGGATCAAATACTCAAAACCTGGGCCACAAGAAAATCATGACCAAATGCCACACACACCTGGAGCTCCAACATAACACTTACAATTAAGGAAAAATCAGGAAAGAGAATACAGGGAATGTAGCCACTGAATGTAACAATAACTAAGGAAAGTAAAGTAATAAACAACACAAAAAAGTAGCCACTAAGTCTAGATAGCAACAAATATATCAGCACATAAGTAACCCATCAAGACTTCACCTATAAGCCTCGAGGAGTGCAACCAAGAACAAGGGGCGGTGAAAAGTAAATATTGACTGAAGCACCCTCCCCGATAAGAAGACTCTGCCAAAAGTGGACCCACGGAAGCTTTCCCGTAGACTTACTCCTCCTACTCTAGTATACTCCTCTCCAAGGCTGTAACTCCTAGCTAGTAGTAGAATGTCAGGAATAGCCACCCAATGTCAAAGGGTCCCTGGAGGGATCTAATTCCATGTACAAAATCCTCAAAAAAGCCAATTAGTGGTATAGTCATCAGGTAAAAATGCAAAAGTTCAGACTCAAGATATATATCATATCTTTGTGGAAACTCAAGTTCCGCCATATAGGAAAAAATCCAAATCCTAGTAAAACCCAGTTGTCGCCATGTAGGTACTATAAAAAATCTCGATAGTCGTGGGAAAATGGGATCAAGTTGTATGAGGAGATAGATCCATAGTGCTCATAAATGCAGTTGTGGAAGATATAAATACAAAAGAAATATATTTTCTATTATTATTCTATCAAAATCAAAGTTACTTTTTAAAACGTTTAATGCATGCTCATTACACAAAACCAATTAATAAGCTAAACTAAAGTTGCTAACTAGAATCCTTAGAATGGCTTCCAAGGACTTTCCATAAGGTAAATCCTCTCCTAGTCCAAGTACGGTCTCGAGCCACGAGTAAACATATCAATGACGCTACAACTTCTCGTGGGGAGCCCGTTAAGGGCTAAGTGCACACCCTTATTGGGGGAAAGATGGATCAGTCACAACTTAGTCCTACACAACTTACTTCTAGGCTCTCACCGGCTACAACATCATCACACAAGGCTTCTAACTACCCAACAAAGCTATGTCCAGCTATCTATGTACAAGTGACCATATACGTTCTAGTTATACACAAAACCTCAGGTAGAATAATGAGCAATCAACCTACCTATATCAGCTCTAAAGCCACCATCCTAAACTAGGGGATAGCTACTAAGCTCTAACCACTAGTATAATCTCCTCCAAACTAGTTTACATTCCAGAGTCAGTGTATGAACACGTGCACCAAATTTTATACTCCTCCCCCAACTATACTACATTCCAGAGTCGGTGTTGAACACACGGTTAGGGAAATATATCCCCAGGGTAAATAACCAAGCTACTAACCAGGTAAGTGAGCCATAGGACGGATGAATAAATATAACGGTGCTTCAACTACCCAAGCCCGATCAGGCACTTTATCATAGATATACTATGCTATTAACCAGTCTGAATAACTAGACCATAGCCTATCAAGTGAAGTTAAAAACCATGAAATTCGTGTTAGAAGAAGCACAGAATCACGAATGATCTCGGAATTGTATATATTTAGCCAATAATGTAATCCATGATTTAAGAGGAGTGAAACAAGAGCAATATTTCTATATAAATAGCGGAGTTGAAATCCGAACTAAAAATGGGTCGGTAAACCATAATAGCTCAAAAACTAAAATATTTATACCAACATATAGAGCACAACTCATACAACATTTAGTACAAAATAGGGCTCCAACTAACTTTTGGAAATTAAAAAACAAGCCTGTAAAGTTTAAGTAACATAGACAACTTTTATTATAATATAAGAAATGAAGATTTACCCAGTAGAAACGAACCTAGAATCACTAGAACATATATTTATGGATTAAAACCTCAATATTGGACCTTGGATAAACAACAACTCATTCAGATCCCATGGAAACCTTTGAAACGTTTAGGAAATAGCTGAGAAAGAGAAGAAAGAACTTTATTTAGTCCTAACAGACAGAGTCACGTGATCATAGAGTAGGCCATGCAATTGTGACACTTTGGCAGCAAACTCGTCTCAATTTGAATAATTGAGGCTTGGTATAGAAATACAGAGCGATTTTGATGATCCATCTATGGAATCTTTATGTAATCGGTATTCCGAACTCAAAGGAATTAAGGAAAAGAGGATTCAGGATAATTTATGTCGAGTAAGGACCGAAGTGAAATAATTAAAGGAATATAGTTTGTTAAACTATCAGGAAACCATCCTTCCAATCCCAACAAGTCATAGTATCTTAGGGCAGTTACAAGAAAGCTCTAAATATAGAGAAATCATGGGAATCATGGAAATGGCCCCCATGGCTATTACAGGTACCCAATATGCATCAAATACCTACCGAGAATAATTAAGACATAATTAAAGAAAAATAGATCATATAAGATTATAGGTAATAGAATACATAACAAGTAATGAGGAAAGGCTAACTACATCAACTAAGCTAGGTGAAAGACCAGCTAGGCAATGCAAACTAAGTATCAGGCTAATGTAAGTAAGCTAATTCTACAATTACACACTATCAAGTACAACTCTACCAAATAGGATTAATGTCAAAGGTAACGAGACAAATACATGGAGCTCCAACTTGACAACCAGCTAAAGTAAAGGCTATGTACTACTAATATAATAGTAATAAATGCAAATAAAGTAACTCTAGCTATGTCATTTAATAAAGGTGCCTAAAGGGATAAAAAGTACAAAATTTAAACCCTAGATGACCCCCTATAAGATTAGAGGTTACATATAAGAAAAATAAAAGAAACAAAATCCTAGACGACTTTTTATAAAACCGACGGGTACATCCAATCAATTTAGAACCAATCAGCCCCCTTGTAGGCTAGAAAAGTACAACCAAATGCAAAAAGTATGCAATCTAATGGGGTGCTCATAGTTAAATCAAGTAACTTTAATACACCCCTCCCCACACAAAACCATGGTGGATAGAACCCACAGAAAACATCATCATATACCATTACAACCCAATGTAGTCCTCCTCCAAGTTTTATATAACGACCCAAAAAGACAGGGCTCGTGGAGGGAAATAGTTCCCATATGCCTATCATGGTAACCAAGTAAATATTATATTAGTGCCAAATCCTCGAGCTCAACTCAGATGCAGTAACTCAGTTAAATCCATATTATGATCTTAGGAGTAATATCAGTAGATGTAGGTGATAATTGGAAAAATAAATCCTGATTATATAGGGTCCATACATCTCCACAGTCGTGGAAAAGGGTAAGTATAGTCTAAAAGATAAGTTTATTATCTTAGTTATGTCACACCTTAAAGTCACCCCCTAGGAGTAACAAGATTCCTTAGCTACTAAGTTTCCCTAGCAGCACTGGATGAACCACTTATACAATGCATAACTGTACTCACGTCACCCATTGAAAGAAGGTCAAAAAATAGTAAAAGAAATAGTGTACCTCACATCAGATAATAGAAAAGTAAATAATAAATGAAAACCAAATATCCATCTCTAACTTATCTATTTGAAAGGAACTATATGTTATTTTTTGACTGCTAGGACAGTATCCCTAATCTACCACAAAAAAAAAAATAAAAAAATAAAGAACATCTCTATCAATATGCATCTACTCAAAATAAAAGAGTAAAATAAATCTACCATCTTTTCCCTCAGAGAAATGAGGTCTCGCCAATCTTCTAATCTCTACGATTGCAAATTCAATCAACCATGAGTGTTTAAAAGGCTAGTAGGATATGCATAGGGTTACAGTAATATAGAAAGTATAGGGTCAGCACATGAAATATACAAAGTATATGAGTAGGTGCATTAGACTATGAAAATAAACAACTCATGGCTATGCAATGCATGTATAGTGATAATATGCTCAAGTTTAATACTCAACTTTAATAAAGTAATAAATATACATTTTAAAATAGTATCAGTTTAAAAGTTTTGACTTACAAGAGTATAAATAAAATCAGTAAAATACTTCAGACTCAACAACTTTAATCATGTTTAACTTTGACTCTCAGATTTTAGTTTAAAAAACTTCAACTTTAAAAACATTGTTCTATTAAGCAATTTAACAAATTATAATGAAAACTGTGAAAAAGCTTAAAATTCTCAAAAGTAAATATAAACTCATCTAAATAGTTCATCTTCATTAGTTTTTAATCAAAGATAAAGACTTAAAAAACATTCTTTCACTTTCTTCTTTTCAAAATTGTCAAGTTTACTTTGTTGCGGAAGTTTATATAACCGACAAACCTCAGGCATAAAGCGTGAGGACTATATATAACCCCATGTAGTGGGCCTGCATACCTTTCCAAAGGGTATGAACCTACAACTGACCTATTGGATCCAACTAGTCTATAAAAACACACTTACATGGCCAAATATACATGAATATGTATCCCTAATTAGTTACATAGGTTCTGGGTATTGGGACATTCTCTACAACCCTTGGTGCTAATACTTCTTCCATAAGAACATTACTTTTCTTTTTCACATTCAACTTTTCATAACTATTCGAATTCACCTTCCTTTAAAGAAACTGATAAAGCTATCTCATTTAACTTTCCATGACTAGTGGAATTCACCTTCCCTGAAAACCACTAATCAAGCTAAAACATACATTAATTACCACTAATCTGGTAAACGTAGTTAATTATGACTCTTTATTAACTTCATACCTTTCATATTTTCAATTTAAGCATAAATACCAGTACTTCTTTTCGATTTGGCTTTATTAGCCAAAATTATTCAATCTAAACATGCTTCATAAATGGGTCTAAAACCATGTGAAAATCATCAATGTTGATACTCTCAATAATCATCTCAAGTTATAAAATAAAATTTGAAGAAATCTATATCAAATTCATGCTTCAAAACTTCTTTTGTGCTCTTACTTCAACTTTCAAAATCACGATAACCCATAAGTCAATAATTATGACACTTCAATTCTCATATCAAGTTTCAAGAATAAACTTCAAATCATTACATAATTTATACTTTCAAGTCTTCTCTTCAACTTTCATTCATTTTCATAAAATCATGTTAACTTTGTGGATTTCAACAATTTAGTAATTTATATGCAAACTCGTAATTATAATTGAAAACATCGATAAAACATCATGTAAGGAAATTCTAAGTTTATATCAATTAAAAATCCTAGACATGTTTCTACATAATCAAAATATTATTTATAAAAGGGTTTTTAGGCACAAGGATGAAAGAAAATCCTTTTTCATAGCCCACATACCTACTTGATGAACTTTGATAGAGAAAAGTTGATGACTTTGCTGCTATAAAATGAACTTTTAAGAGAACCCTATCCTTTCCACTTGAGAGAATTTGAGAGAAAACGTTGATTTAATTTAATTATGTATAGAATGAATTGGAATAAGTTTTTGAGATTTGAACAACTTTTATCTTTTAGTGTAAAACACTATGGGTTTAATTATTTAAGAGGTGTGAAACTACGAAAAAATCCTAGGAAAAGAACCTCACCCAGGTGATAATGGGATATAAGGGTGCATCACTCCCTTGTAATGTCACTATGGTCCGCATTGCGCATTGGTAAGGTTTTCACTATAATGCAGACAATAATAAAATGCTCATAACTTTTATTGTTGCCTCAAAATGATAGGTAGTTTGTTGCATTGGAAACTAAACTCAAAGACATTTCTGTGAATAGATTATGGGTCACGTAACTCCTCAAGATTAGGAGATATGATAGTTTGAAGTTGACCCATGCATGAGACGATATTGAAACTATGAAAGTAGAAAAGCTTTGAACTTGTCCTTGCGCTAGAAGTTCCTTATGACCTTGAATCATCTCAAACACTAATTCTATATTTTACTAATCTCAAACACTAATTCCACAATTTATTAAGGACTTTATTACCTATAATCAAGTGGGAATTCTTAGGACTAGACTTAAGAACAAACATATAATGATTCAAATTCTAGCTCAAATTTCGGGGTGTTACATTATCTTTCCCTTAAGATCATTCACCCTCAAATGAATATTTAACCTCAGGAAGGACACAACAAGATGACAGAAATGCTATAAACAAACTTAAAATACTTCAACAACCTACAACTCTGACTAGAATTTAACTCAACTAATAGACGTGCATACTACCACAACTTTTCTCAACATCAAAACTCAACAAGTAGCACATAAATACATATATAGGGTTCATGCAATATCTACCTCAACTAACATCAGCCCTCATCTAGTCATGCATGTATATAATGAATGGACTCTTGCAATGATATAGGTTATATGCTACATGCATCAAACATTCAAAAGAATAGCTCAATAGAGAGGATATTACCTTAAACTGCAGTGAAACTGACAAAAAACCAAGAACAATTGGTTGAAATTAACTGCATTTGAATGCATCATTTTTAGTCTACTCGGAGCCACACATACAACTAAATCGTACCATCAAGAAAGACTTTAAATATCTCTAGGGACGTGCATCAATAGAGCATGTATAAGGGAAATAAACTTAACATAGACATACTGAAGGCACGGGCTCATAGGGAACTTTTAGGTAAGATCTACTAACATCGTCTTAACAACTCATCCATCTGATCTAGGCTCATTAGATTAGAGGAATCATAGGCTTCGACATGAGCCTCATTCAAATATAAAGTTATCTGACATGGAACATACGTATGAAAGGTATAAGAGAAGGGTAGGGCTACTCTGGCCTTAGCACTACAACGAACATTCTCTAACTTAGCACTCATCTTTCACTACTTCCCCTTCTAACCTGCATATCTTATCCATTAGAACCTATGATCACCATGAGGGTACTAATAGTTACAACTACTAAGGCTAACCACATGCTCTTATTACATTCAAGGCTAATTGGAGGAACTAGGTGCTACAAGTAAGATGATCATGCTAGCCTAAGCCACACGATTCTATACTTTATATCCATCAGAACATTCCCTCTCCTTTACCTTAAAATCAATCCACAAGAACATTACTATTTCTTATCCTAGAAAAATAAACCTTAAGCTCTAAATAAATGAGTCACTAACCACATAATGTGATCCTTCACACATTCACCCATACACCATTCAAGCCTACTACTGTACTCACTTCATTGCTTCCTAGGAGTTAAAACCAAACTATTTAAGGATCTTCTGAACACTACCAAAATCAATATTTATGCACTCTTACTCCAAGAACACTTAACACCTTAGATGATAAAGGCCTAAAAAATATATCACTAACTTAGCATACACTATCTCTGATCTTTACTTCAACTAGGATTCTCCCACTACCATCTAACAACTCATGAATGGAATCATTGAGAGGAAATAGGACACGAGGTTTCAAAAATATTCTAATCTCTATGAGTGCAAACCCAATCAAACATGGGTATCTGGAAGGCTTGTAGGATCTGGATGAAGTTTATAGTAATATAGAAATTATGGGATCAAAAAATGAAATATATTAAGTATGTGAGTAGGTGCAACAGGCTACGACAATAAATAACTCATGGCTATGCAATGCATGAACAATGATAATATGCTCAACTTTAATAAAGCAATAACTATACATTTTTAAATAGTATCAGTTTAAAAGCTTTGACTTCAAAGAGTATAAAGTAAACTAAGTAAATACTTCAGTTTCAACAACTTTAAATCATGTTGAACTACCAGTCTCATATTTTAGTTTAAAAAGCATCAAATTTAAAAATTCAACTCCATTAAGTAATTTAAAATTTATAAATAAAACCGCCATACATATTCAACATCTCTAGAGTAAAAATAAACTCATTTAAATGCTCATCTTCATTCGTTTGTATCAAAAATAAAGACTTAGTTAAGACATTCTTTCAGTTTCTTCTCTTCAAGACTTCCAATTTTACTTCATTGCAGGAATTTCTATATCCGACATACCTCAGGCATAGAGAAGGCTACATATAACCCCATGTAGAGGGCCTCCATACCTATCCGAAGGGTATGAACCTACAACTGACCTAGTGGATCCAACTAGTCTACACACTTACTAGGACAAATATATATGAAGGTATATCCCTAAGTTAGGCTATGTATTTTAGGGTATTCGGACCTTGTATCCAACCCTCAGTAATAATACTCCTCCCATTAAACATTACTTTTCTTTTCACATTAAAATTTCCATGACTATTGAAATTCACCTTTCCTGAAAGCCACTAATTAAGCAATCTCATTTAAATATCCATGACTAGTGGAATTAACCTTCCGTAGAAACAACTAATCAAGCTACAAAATTCATATATTAGGTAAAATTAGTCAATTATGACTCTTTATTAACTTCATACCTTTCAGCTTATCAAGTTAAGCATAAACATCAATAGTTCTTTTTAATTAGGCTTAATTAGCCAAAACTGTTCAATCAAAACATGCTTCATAAATGGGTTTAAAATTATCTAATAATCATCAATCTTGAAACTTGTAATAATCATCTCATGTTTTTAATAAACTTTGAAAAAGATATTAAATTTATGCTTCTATACTTCTTTCATGATTTCACTTCAACTTCCAAAATCATGCTAAATCATATGTCAATAATTATGATGTCACAACCACTAATAGAGTTGTGATAGCAAATACATTCCACATATAGATAAGCCTATCCCTGGCCTAGAGCGTTAAGCGATGGACCAATTCCCAGTACCAAAAGTAGAAAAGGAAAGAAGATGAAGACAAAAAAAGAAGAAGGATATGGAAATACATAACAAAAAATAAATCCCCAAAACCTGGTATATTATTATTGTAGAGCATCTATATATAGAATAGTAATGCAACCAAGGGGGAAAAAGTTACGAAGTAGTCATCCTAAATAAAAACTAGGACAACTTTGTACTAGAGGGAGAACTATTCAGCAAGAACGCCAATTGATATCCGTATCTCCAAATAGCTGTGATCTATCTGACGTGATCACGCTCGCCCTGCATACTCGTACTAGGACTTGCATAAAAAATATACTAGTGTATAAGATGAGTACCAAATCATGACCAACTCAGCATGCACCTAGAGCTCCAACGCAACCAGTATAATGGAAGACCATAAAGAGAAATACAAGACCAATAACAGGCTAATCTATCAGTAAGTGACGCAAAGAGAATAACTAGTATCCTCAGTGAGATAATAGACAAGGCCTAGCTAGAAACAAGATAGGTTGGCATACCATAGTACTAGGAGGTAAAACTATTCATACAAGTAACCTAACGAGACTTCGCCATAATCCTGAAGAGTGTAACCAAGTGTAAAAGAATGACATTAAAAGGGGTAAAGAAAACAAAATGTGTCCCAATAGTATCCCCACACGCCCCTTCTTCAGCAGTAATCCTCGTGAGGTAGGACCCACAAAGGACTCGAACCGTATACCGCTAGTACACATATACCCTTCTCCCAGGTTGTGCATCATGCCCGAGGCATAGTGACTAAGGCCAGTAGGGCTAGTGGAGGGACTTATGCAAACTCTCCTAAAGAGCTAACCTGGCATAGTCATCAAACTTAAATGTCAAACCCAGGATTAGCCTGTATATAGTATATCGATAGAAAATTCAACTATATTCGTATAACCATAACCAAAAAATACCATGAATGAATAATAAAATAGTTTCATACTACCAATAATCGTGGAACTGTATACAATATACTAGATAAAAACCTTCTCTACTACCAATAAAAGCCAAGTGGTTTTATAATCTTTTAACCAAAAACTCCCAACGGGCTATCCATAACCTCATAACCATTCATGCTCGTCAAACACAACAAAAAAAAAATAGTCTAAACTGGATCTAAAGCTACCAGCTAGGTCCAGCGGTTAGCTACTAAGTATAAACCGCTAGTTTAATCCCCTCCAATCCTCAATTATGTTCCAAATATAACATAAAACATGCGTAATAATAGTAATGAAGGACATCAATGTAGGTCGTAGGACAAAGTAATAATAGAAACAAGGCTCTAAACAAGTAACCCAGCCTCGAGTTAGATTTACTATGCAAGTCAGCTAGGTCTACTCTGCACGATCTCTGCAAGACAGCAGATAAACCCTACCGAGATCTACACCATAATAAAGGTATAGAAGTGCATCATGAATACCAAATAAGGTACCCAATAGACATCATCAGCCGACTAGGTAAAAATAAAATGCGAGTAATAAAGAGAGGAAGGAAATCAGGTCGATAATAGTAAAGAAATAGTAAGGAATTAGTAAAATTAATAATACACAAAAGTGTAAGATATTGAATGTGCTAATATAGGCTACCGAAACTAAACATGATAGATACATACTACAGAGTCCAAAATATGAAACCCGTAATGAAATA
>JBDJHY010075111.1:0-13830 GCA_039654485.1 Withania somnifera
AACCAAATGATAAATACATCCCTTGGAAATCATCTTTTTAGCCTTCAAATATGACATGAACTTACCCTTAGGAACAGTGAAACTACCCTTCCACTCGAGAATGGACTTATTAGGAAGTTAGAAACGGACAACTCTAGTCCTACAATCCCTTATGGCATAGTAAGAATATAGCCAATCCATGCCAAGAATGACATCAAAATCCACCATAGCTAACTCGACTAAATCAGTAGGGAAGATTTCATCATAGACTAAAACAGGGCAATTATGATAGACTCTTTTGGCAAGAATGGTCTCACCTACTGGAGTAGTGACCCAAAAGGGTTCTAAGTGATTTTTGGGATTAACTCCAAACTAATTAGTAAGATAAGGTGATATGAAAGGTAGATTAGCACCAGGGTTCAACAATGCATACATATCAATGTCGTGAACTTTGAGCATACCTGTAACAACATCAGTAGACTACTCATGTTCCCCATTAGTAACATCTCCCCTAGAATATAGAAGAGGAATTGGTGTAGCTGTTGGTGGAGCATGATTTTCTTGATGGTTTGATTGACAAGGAGGCATAATCATAAATGCACAAGCATGAGTTCGATAGGAAATTATAGAAGTTAAACTCTGAAGCACGAAATAAGACATGAACAAAGGGAAACTTTTCCTAAACTCTTAGTAGCATTTAAGTTATGAGTAAGTGGCCATTCATACTCATAACAAAGACTCTACCTTATGCTATTTTTTAGACATCCTAGGACACACTGAACCTAGTGCTCTGATACAAAGCTTGTAACCCTCCGACATCACCCCTAGGCATCACAAAGCGTCCTTCACTATTAGGTTGCCCCAATAGCATCAGACGAACCCTACTGGATAAATCATGCTCTAATATATACTCATAAATGGAAGCATAATTAATATAAATATATTATCTATAGTAGGAGCATCTCACGTAAGTCAATAAAAAATACCAGAATAAAGAGAACTCAATATCAATTCTAACACATCTGTCCGAAAGCCAATAAGTAAAGATAGCTCTAGGCTACTATGGAAAAGTTCCAAGATAACCAATAAGTCAAAGCAAGAAAAATCAAAATATTAATACGTTTAATTTTAGTATCTAGGAAAATAAAAGCTCCAAAGATGACATTTCCCAGAACATGGGAATTCACAACTGCCTCAAAATCTCAGAATGTAAGTTCAGTAACTAGGATTGGATGGAAAGTTATCTGAACCTACATGAATGAAGGAAATGTAGCACAAAATAGCGGTCAGTACTAAAATTACCAAGTAAATAGGAAAGGTAAGAAATAACATGTAAATGCAACATGCTCAAAGTAATTAAGTGACCATATCAAATGGTTGAATATGATATTGGCACTTTTTGGGTGTGGCCCTAAGTATTGGCACTAATGGGGCGATGCCCGAGATTTGCTCTTTTTAGGTGGGGCCCAACATTGGCACTTATTGAGAGGATGGTTTTGGTACTATATGATACTGCTCTATTTTACTTTCCTCCACCCTTGTGTATTTCCTTCATATTGTGTATGCTTACCGGGCTTAAGGGGAAAGTCACAATGAGTTTTGTTGCTATTTGTACTTATCGGTTGTATGGGACGCAAGGTAGGTTTTGTGTGTTTACTTTCTATCCCTTACTTAGTTATATCTTACTTTTCTATCCTTTATCATGGTACAAACATATATAACATTATTTTTAGTGGGGGTTTAGCTTAGCTGGAGAAAAAGTACGTTTCCTTACTTCGATTTTGGGTTTTCGGGTACTGGTCACTCTGGATTGTGTTGACCATGTTTAGTTCCTTTAGATCTATACTTACACTTTCGGTATCTTACCTTTCTTCATATCTATTAGTCTTACCACTTTCCTAATATTATTGACCCTTTTTACTTTCTCGCCTTTATTACTCGCATTTTATTTTGGCCTAGTTGACCAATGATGCCTAATGGGTACCTTGTTTGGCACTCATGCTGTACTTTTATACCTTTTTTATGGTACAGATACCGGTAGGGGTTATCAGAGATGTTGTGATCATGCGGAGTAGGTACATTTGATTGCAAAGATTACATTGAGCTTTGCCATCCGAGCAAACTGTGGTTTACTTAAGTTCTTCTTGCTTGATTCTGTCTATAGCAGGCCCTGTTGTGTATTACTTTTGTAGGAGTTAATTTGTATTTTCTATCTTTTGGATACTCTGTATAGTAGCTCCTTATACTATTGATACCATATTTTAGGATTTGGGTTATATATGTATTATTTGTGTTTCTGTTCTTTTATGTCTTTGCTTATGTTTTTCCAATTTGTTGAATGTTTCAAGAGTTTATAGCCTATTGTGCATAACTCCGGGCTATAGGGTTAGGCTTTTCTACAGGAGGGTAGTAGACGTCATCATGACATGAATTTTTTGTCGTGACACCACCACAAGGTTTCTGACATCTTCTCCAAAAGGTTTCAAAAATCACACGGGATGGAAACGGAGTCTAAATCTAACACTCCATCTATGAGATCTTTATGTAATCTATATTATGGACCCAACATAGTTGATGAAAAGATTATTAGGGATCGTATAATCTTATTAAGGCCTGAATAAGCTATAATTATTAAGGAATTATGCTATAAACCGCCAATGATCCAACCTACCCATCAAGTCACAAATGACTTGGGGCATTTATAAGAACATCGTAGATACATAGAAATCACAAAAATCAAAGAAATGGCTTGGAGGGCCATTGCAATCCCAAAGTCATAAGAACTAATAAGACTTGTTAGAAATGACTCAGGTGTTTGGTAAAGTTGATGATGAAGAGATCTCATGAAATTATATATTCACATATAAAAAATGAAATCGAAATAATATTATTATTAACAAAACTTCCATACAAAATTGCTATTGAAGTAATGCAATGAAATGAGAATCTTTAACCAGAGTCAAGGAATCTTGAATCAAAATCAATTGATGAATGTATATAAAGAAATAACTGACCAATACATTGTCATGACCTGAAAATTGAATCATGATAGCATCTACATCCCACCTGAAGAAAAGCCTACACCGTACCCAGAGTGTGAAGCAATGGACAAGTTCCAAGAATCAAAAGAAAAGAGATGGGAGTTGAAAAGCATAACTAGAAGAAAAACATGAAAATACACAATTTAACATGATTCCTTAGAACCTGGTTTTATGGTTTTAAAGCATCTATATATAAAAATGTGAAAAATACAACCCAAAATTGGTTAAAGACTACAAAATAGCTATCCAGACTCCAAGTAGAACAATTGCAGAAATAGAAGAAGTACCAACCAACATAAACGCCGAATGCTCACTGTATCTCTTGAAACAACACTAAACTAGCTCACGCGATCGTGTTTATAGTGATGACTCATACTAAAACCTGAATCACAAAAAGGTGTAGAAGTGTAGCATGAGTACCAAAAACAACAAGTACCCAGTAGGTATTATAGGCAGACAAGGAAAAAGTAAGAAAAATTAGGGTAAAGAGTTATCAAAAGAAGACAGGACAGTGACTCATAATGTATAACAAAAAAAAAGGGTAACTGTAGTAATAAATGTTAAATATGGTGATGAGTCATCTATCAGTGTGTGCAGCATCAACTAAAAGGTAAAAAGGAAAGTTACTATCAAGTTATAACACGTCGAACCAAGGCCACAAAAAAATCATAACCAAACACAACACATACTTGGAGCTCCAAAGTAACCAGTACAAGAAGCACCAATAAGAGACTCTAAAACCATCAACAAGATATGGTAACAACAAATACTACAAATGTGTGAATATAGAGAACAACAAACCCGGTTGGTACCCCATCCTACAGGTAGGAACAATCCAGAAACCAAGAAACCCAAAAGGTACTCCCTCCGTAAATCTTAAAGAGTACAGATCAACGCATCGAGATACAATGAAAAGGGTGCTGGAAAAGTAACTGCCATAATAGTAAACCCGCATGTTTCTCCACTAGAGATAAGGCATGTAAGACCCACGGAGGACTCAAACTGTATACCTCTCCCCTGGGCTGCACATCCTAGCTAAGATTGGGTCAGCAGGGCCCATGGAGGGACTCAAACCTACCAATAAAATAATCATAAAGGTAAAAGTGCCAAGCATCGGGCTCAACCCATATATCATATCTCAGTAGAACTCAAGTCCATCCAAATAAGCAAATTAGAACCATTCTAAAATCCAACTGCTGTCATGTAGGCAGTACCTTAAAATCTAAGTACTAGTGAGAAAATATAGATGGTGCGAGAAAATAGATTTGGTGGTGTAATAAAATAGCTCCATACTGCCACCATAATTGTAGACACACATAATGTATAAGAAATAAATTTCTTGTTATTACTCTATCAAAATCAAGTTACCTTTTAAAATGTTTAAGGCATGTTCACAAAATAGAACAATCAATAGGCTAAACTAGTCTAAGGCTGCTAACTAAAATCCATAAAATGGTTGCGAAGTCACAAGGTACATGCTCTTATAGCCCAACATGGTCTCAAGCCCCGAGTAATCGAACCAAAGATAAAACAACTTCCCAGAGGATGCTTGTTAAGGGCCAAGTACACAACCATATAGGGGAAAACATAGATCTATGATAGCTCAGGATAATATAATCCACTTCTAGACTTGTGCCGGGCTAGGGAACAATATCATCACGTAGGGATGTTGACTATCCAAAAAGGCCATACTCCGCTTGGTACAATATCATCACACATGATTGCTAACTATCTATCATAGCCATATCCGACTATCTATATCTAATTGACCACACACATCCTAATCATATGCAATACCTCAGGTAAAACACAGAATAATCAGCTTACCTAGATTGTCTCTAAAGCCACCAACCTAAATCAAGGGATAACTACTAAGATCTAACCACTAGTGTAATCCCCTCCCAGCTAGTCTACAGTCAAGATTCAACGTATAGAGAATATGCACCAAAGGTTATACTCCTCTCCCAACCATACTATATTCCTAAGTCAGCGTGTAAACGCAAGTAGGGAAACATAGCACCAGGTAAGTATCTATGCTATAAGCCAGCTAAGTAGTCCATATGTCTTAGAAATAAACAAAACAAAGCTCCAACTAGTAGACCCAGCCCTAAGCTGGCACTTTAATATCACATACCATACTAATATCTAGTCTGAAGAAAGTAGACTGTAGCCTACCTGGTGCCGAGGGAAACCTCAAAGCTATGTTGAGAGAAGAAAAGTACCACAAACGATCTTGATACCGTATTAATTAAGAAAAAAAGTAATCCACAAGTCAAGAGGAGTAAAATAAGACCCATATTTCTATATAAATAGCAGGGTCAAAATCCAACTAAGAATAAGTTTGAAAACCTAATAGCTCAGAAAAATGAAATATTTATACAAATATGTAGAGCACAACTCATGCACAATATGGTACAAAATAAGGCTTAAACTCATGTTAGAAGATGAAAATACAAGCCTGAAAAGTTTATGTAATATAGAAAACGTTATTACAATATTGAAAAGGAAGAATTCCCAGAAGAATCAATTGTAGAACCAATGGGATATGATTCTATGGAGTAAAACCACCAAATAAACCTCTAACCACACTCACACAAGCTTAGCTTCCATGGAGATTTGAGAGGAAAAGCTTAAAACTAGTCAAGAAAATTAAAGAAAGAACCTTATATCGGCCTGTAAGGTCTATTACATGATTATGACCCCTGGCCGCCTTAACCTACGGGATTGCCTCCTACCGCTATGCAACCACGATAAATATGAGCCTACTTGATCATGGTTCACCACCACACAACCGCTATGTACAAGGGGCCTGGGCTACATGATTTTTTCCATGGCCACACGATCACGATACTTTTGCACCCAACCACCCTTGATCTAAATAATTGAGGCTCGGATAGAATTGAAGTACAAATTTAATGATCCATATATCGAATCTTTATGTAATAGATATTTTGGACTCAATGGAATAGATGAAAAGGATATTCGACATTATACAAGCTGAGTTAGTTCTGATGTAACAATATTTAAAGGAATATAAACCGTAAAACTTCTAGGGAACCATCCTACTGATCCTAGCATGTCAAAAAATGACCTGGGTTAGTTACAAGAACACTTTAAGTACTAAAAAGTCATGGAAATAATGAAGATGTACCCAAACAATATCCACCACTAAAAGAACTTTTTCTGTGAAAGTTAAGAAGAAAGAAGTACTCGACTGTGTTGGAGCTTCGGGACTGATGCGCGAATTTTAGGGACTTTTGCTACCGTTCAGTTAGGATAGGTTTACTTATGTGCATTGTAGAGTAGGTTATTATTTGTTCTTGTGATATGGCCAGTAGTGTGGGTCGGGTTTTTAGTTTATTGTGGTATTTTTAGGTAATATCCTTTTTGGATTTTTGGGGCCTGTGAGAGGGCGTAGAGGGTGAAGGGTTGTATGCCCATGTCTTGGCCTCACCATGTGGGGGACATAGACCTTGGGAACTATTTATTTATGTGCAATAAGTGTGGTGAGATGAGTCTTACCTATTGGCCTTTGGCCGATCCTAGATTTATGTTACCTTTCATTTCCATTATCTTTTGTATTGTTTTTTTTGTACTGTATTATGTCACCTGTATATTATTAGTTGGGATGAGTATTGGCATTGATGGGTAGATGCCTCAAGAATGGAACTATTTAGGTGAGGCCCTAAGTACTAGCACTGATAGGAGGAGAGGTCCCGAGATTGGCACTATTTGGGTGAGGCCCTGAGTATTGGCACTGATAGTGGGCAAGGCCCCGAGATTGGTAGTGTTTGGGAGAGGCCCTGATGATTGGCACTGGTGGGTGAGAGGCCCTGAGTTTTGCACTATTTTGGCAAGGCACAATATCGGCACTAATTGATAGGATGGTTTTGGTACTACATAATACTGCTCTATTTTACTTTCATATTTCCTTCATACTGTATGTGCTCACGCGGATTAAGGGGAAATCATAGTGGGTTTTTTTATGCTATTTGTACTTACCAGTGGTATGGGAAGCCCGGTAGATTTTGGGTGTCTACTTTTTGTCCCTTACTTTGCTTTATCCTACTGTTCTATCCTTTATTTGTGGCACATATATATATATATAACATTATTGTTAGTGGGGTTTGTCTTACCTGGAGCACAAGTATGTTTACTTACTTCGATTTTGGGTTTTTAGGTACTGGTAACTCTTGATTTTATTCACCGTGTTTAGTTCCTGTAGATCTTTACTTACACTTCCGGTATCTCACCTTTCTGCTTATCTATTAGTTTTCCGCTTTCCTAATATTATTGACCTATTTTAGTTCCTTGCCAATATTGCTCGCATTTTATTTTAGCATAGTCGGTCTATGACGCCTACTGGTACCGTGTTTGGTACTCATGCTGCACTTCTATACCTTTTCCATGGTGCAGATACTAGTAGGTATTATCAGAGACGCTGTGATCATACGGAGTAGATACAGTTGATTATGGAGACTATGTTGAGCTTTGTCGTCCGAATAAACCATGGTTTCCTTGAGTTCGGCTTGCTTTATTCTGTCTTTAGTAGGCATTATGTTATATTGGTTTTGTAGGAGTTACTTTGTATTTTCCTTCTTTTGATAACTCTATATAGTAGCTCCCTATGCCATTAACACCAGGTTTTAGGATTTGTGTTATGTATTCCTTTTCCTTTCATTCTTTTATGTCTTGGCTTGTGTTTTTTTCTCTTTGTTTGGTGTTTCAAAAGTTTAAAGCCCATTGTGTATAGCTATGTACTATAGGGTTAGGATTATCTATAATAGGGTCGTAGATGCCATCATGACCAAAATTTTAGGTCATGACAGAGTGTTATTAGAGCCTAGGTTCACCAGTTTCTCTGGAATTAGAGAAAGTACCTAGTACAGACCTGTGTATTAATGCATAAACATTTGCATTCGATCTTCAAAAGGCTATGGGTGCCTTAGGAACTACTGACCTCTTTGAAATCCTATTGTCCGTTGTTATTTATAATATTCTAGAAATTACCTTGGCTTCATTCCTTCACATATGGTCTGCACCAGAGGATTTTCAATAGACATAGACCCTTCCCTAGTCAGTAAAGAGGGGGTAAAGGAGGATACTCTATACTTCCCTAGCTATTTCACAGTCACTGGAACCCCCATACCACCGTTACAACCTATTCAACCACTACTTGCCACATTCAAAGACCTATTGTGGCAGATGCTCCAAATGTTAGATAGTACAATGGCAGACAAGCCGAAGTCATCTATTCAGGGAGCTGGGTAGGGTGCACTGCCTACCCCAACTTTTTCAGCTCCAGCACCACCACCAAAAGTACCACTGGCTGGATTATTTCAAACTACTAGCACTGGTCCTGCACTAGCACTCCCTCCTGCGATACTTGTATTTGAGGTGCCAAAGATGTTGGACTGTTTTCTATAGATTTCCCCTGCAAGGTTCTCAGGAGCACAGAGACAGGATCCATACAAGTTTGTTGATGTCTGTTAGGAGTTCCTAGGGATCTTAGAGCTTCTAGACTTGTTGGGGTATACTACACTTCCTATCTACTTAAAGATGAAGCCATCCAGTGGTGATGAATGTTTTGAGATCGTAAACCTCCAGGGTTAGGTCTGCTTGCTTAGGGATAATTCATAGAGGCATTTCTAGCTTAGTATGTGCCTAGGAGTTTCCATGAGGCGTTGCGGGTGCATTTTGAGGGGTTCAGATAGGGATCTATAATGGTTCCGGAGTATGAGACATGGTTTATTAATTTGTCCAGGCATGCCGGGGACTTGATATCTATTTAGGAGGAGCGAATTTTCCACTTTTCTCATGGATTAAGGCCTAACTTTTAGGGCCATTTTAGGTTACTTCTGGTGCTACAAAAGTCATTCCTATATATTTCTAACCATGCTCTCCATATGGAGATTTTGACTCGCCAAGCCCAAAGGGGTAGCAAGAAGAGGCAGTGCCATTTGGGCGGGCTTTCAAGATCCAGGTCAGAGAGTCGTGATTTTGACCAGAGGTTCTAGTTGAGCTGACATTACCAGGCCTCCAATAATAGGGCGAGCAACCATCTTATTAGGGGCCCAGTTTCAGTTTCACGAGGCCATGTCGAGCGATCATGTGGTTAGGTCAGGACTGAGGATGTTTTTGATGAGTATGGGAAGCTGGGTCAATATGCCTGATATTGTTCCTGGATCCCTAGAGATCGTTCAGCTGAGGGGTATTTTGAGTGTAGCGTCCAGGGCCACTATGCTAGAGATTGCCCCCAGCATAGGGCCTCTCAGGCTATAGCTCTACCGATTTAGCCATTGTAGGCGGTGCCACCATTTAGAGCTAGGTCACCATCCATTTAGGGACCTATGGGAGGAGGCTGGGTGTCTAGAGGCAGAGGAAGGGATTTGGGTGTACAGCTAGATGGGCAACAACACCAGCATTATGCCATTCTTAAAAAGGCTGAGGCAGAGGACTTTGATGCGGTTGTCACCACTATGTTCACTGTTCTTGGGTTTTTTGCATTAAAATTATATGATCCCAGTTCCACACTATCTTATATATCTATTTCTTTTCCTTCGCGATTGGGTGTTGTTAGTTAGTAGGGCGACCCTAGTGGTGGATCGGGTATATAGGTCATGTTGGTGACTATACAGGGTCACGAAACATGGGCTAACTTGATTGTGTTTCCTATGTTTGATTTTGATGTGATTCTGAGCATGCACTGGTTGTCCTCCTGTTGTACGATCCTGGATTATTATGCCAAGATCATGACCTTATTTGTGCCTAGTGTGCCCTCTAAATATAACATAATCCCACTAGCAGATTGTCAGTTTGGGTCATTTTTTATGGTCGAGCTCATAGACTTGTTGCTTGAGGTTATTATGATTATTTGGCCCATGTGAGAGATATCAGTATTGAGTCCCTTTCACTTGAGATTGTGCTATTTTTTAGCGAGTTTGTCAATGTTTTCCCTGCTAATTTTCCTAGCCTTCCACAAGAGTGGGATTTGGATTTTTCTATCGGGGTTGAGCCGAGTACCAGGCCTATTTCTATTCCTCAGTATCATATGGCACCCGATGATATTCTTGTGTTGAGTGTTTAGCTACAGGATTTTCTTAACAAGGGTTTTATTCATCCTAGTGTATCACCGTGGGGTGCGCCGGTGTTGTTTGTGAAGAAGAAGGATGGGTCCCTGCGGATATGTATTGATTATTGGTAGTTGAACAAGGTGACCATTAAAAAAAAGTAACCTATTCCTCGTATCAATGATTTTTGTTGATCATCTTCAATGAGCCATTGTGTTCTCTAAGATTTATTTGAGGTCTGGCTAACCCCAGTTGAGGATTTGGGCTGAGGGTGTCCCAAAGACATCTTTTCAGACAAGGTTTGGGCACTATGAGTTTCTGGTGATGTTGTTTGGCTTGACTAATGCCCCTGCAGCCTTCCAGAATTTGATGACTCGGGTGTTCCAAATATATTTGGACTAATTCATGATTGTTTTTATCGACGACATACTAGTTTACTCACAGAGTCGAGCCGAGCATGAGAGGCACCTGAGAATTGTGTTGCATACTTTGAGGAGTAAGAGAATCTATGCTAAGTTCTCAAAGTATGATTTTTGGCTAGATTTTGTCTCCTTTCTGGGCCACATGGTATCAGGTGCCAGTGTCAGTGTTGAATTAGCTAAGGTAGCAGCAGTTTATAAGGCCAGCTTTTTTTAGGCTAAATGAGTTGCTGACTACCACTCTAGTTCTTGTTCTACTAGTTAAGGGCCAGCCTTTTTAGAGTATTTTAGTTCTTTGGGTTTTGGTCTGGGTTATGTTCTGATGTAGCAGGACCATGTCATAGTATACGCATCGAGGCAGCTAAAGTCACAGCACAACTACCCCACTCATGAGTTGGAGTTGCTGACAATGGTTTTCACGCTTAAGATCTATAGGTACTACTTATATGGAGTCTACTACAAGGTATTCACTGATCATCACATCTTACAGTACATTCTGAGTCAGAAAGAGCTTAACTTTAGGAAGCGAAGATAGGTTGACCTCCTGAAGGACTATGATATTACTTTTCTCAACCATCCGGGGAAGTCTAATATGGTTGTCGATGCCTTGAGTAGGAAGGCGGTGAGCTTGAATAGCCTAGTTATATTTCCTTTTCCTGAGAGGCCACTGGCTCAGGATGTTTAGTTCTTGGCTAGCATGATGGTTAGATTGGATCTTTCAACGCTGGAGCAGATCATCGCTAATATTGTGTCTAGATCGTCCTTGTTTAACTAGATTTGACGGCATGAGTATGAGAACCCAAGTTTATTTCATTTGAGATAAAGGGTCCTGTCGGGTGATTTTTATTAGGTTAGAGTAGGCTTTGAGGGTTTCTTATGGGTTCATAGCCGCCTTGTTGTTTTGAAAGTTGGTGATCTGATTCCAACTTTGTTGCATGAGGCCCACTGCTCTAGATACTTGATTTACCTGGGTATTGCAAGGATGTACCACGATCTGAGGCAGCATTACTAGTGGTGAGGTATGAGGGGGTCTATTATATCCTTTATGTCTCGGTATACGAATTGCCAGCAGGTAAAGTTCAAACACCGAAAGTCGAGTGGTGAGATGCAGAGGCTCCTTATCCCTGAGTGGAAGTGGGAGAAAATTACTATAGATATCATCACAAGCCTTCCCTATATTTCTATAAGGTTTGATTGAATTTTGGTCACAATGGATCGATTGACCAAGTTATTTCACTTCCTACCGAATTGTTCGACCTGGGGTACAGAGAGATTGGTCGAGCTATATGTCCATGAGATAGTTAGACTTCATGGGGTACCAATATCTATCATATCCAATCGGGGTACATAACTCACCTCATGGTTCTAGAGGTCGATCTAGAGGGAGTTGGGCACAGAGGTTGATTTGAGTACAATGTTTCACCCATAGATGAATGGACAGTCTGAGAATACAGGTGCTTCATGATATATTATGTTCCTATGTCTTTGACTTTAGAGGTAGTTAGGATAGGTACTTTCCCTTGGAAGAGTCTTCATATAATAACAGCTACCACTCAAGTATTCATATGGCACCGTTTGAGGCCTTGTATAGTAGGCATTGCAGATCGCCCGTTAGTTGGTTTAGTGGTGGAGAGGATCGACTCCAGAGTTTCGATTGGCTCTGCAATACTACAGACATGGTCACACTTATTCAGGATAGGATATAGGCTATACAGAGTAGGCATAAGTCCTACGCAGATAGTAGGCTTCATCCTTTTGAGTTTAGTATTGGGGACTTGGTCTTCCTTCGAGTTTTGCTCATGAAGGGCGCTATAATGTTTTGTAGGTGAGGCAAGCTTAGCCCCTAGTTCATTGGGCCATATGAGATCTTACAGAGAGTGGGACAGGTTGTCTATAGATTTGCCTTACCACTCGAGTTAGCTATAGTTCATCCAGTTTTCCATGTATCAATGCTCCACCGCTATGTACCGGAACTGTCCCATGTCCTTCGTCGAGAGGCTGTGTAGATTTATGACACATTGACTTATATTGAGGATCCTTAGGCTTTTACCAATAGAGATGTTAGGCATCTCAGGTCTAGGGAGATTCTGGTAGTGACGGTTCATTGGGCACATCGACCAGTCGAGAAGGCTACCTAGGAGACAAAGTATGATATGTGGGCCCAGTATCCACATCTGTCCAAGCCTTTAGGTACCACTACTTTTTTGATTTTTGAGGATGAACATCCTTTTAGTGGTGGATGTTGTAATGACCCATTCAGTCATTTCCTTACCTTTCGTCTTTTTCTGTGCTTAGAGTTGTCTAGTAGTTGCCTCAAGTCATTTATGACTTGCTGGGATGGGTATCTCGGTGCCCTGGTGACTTGTTTTCCTATTATCTCAGTTTCTCTATTTTGAAGTTTTAGTTTTCAAATAGTGGAACTCAAGAGTAAAATTATACTAAACACACTCGATATCAAATTTTGTTACTTCTGTTAGCTCTGAAATGCTGAATTTGGTCTAGGTAGACCTTAAGTTCATGTCCCGAGGTTTTCATTCTGAGTTTGGGTTGTTATGTGGAAATTCATTCTGGCTAAAGCTCATTTTGGAGCCTGGGTGATCTTTTTGTGATCAAAGTGTTGGATTAGAATTATGATGATTCCATCAGCTATGAAATGTTGATTTTGGTCTAGTCAAGTCATTGGTTCACTTCTCGGGGTTTCCGATCTAGTTTTGAGTCAGTTTGTGAAAAGTCCAAAGATTGGCTCCTTTCGATCCTTTTGAGTTTTGGGTCCTATTCACTTAAATGGCCTTGGTTGGTCATTTTGTCTGTTCTGTTGATTCCTTAGTGTGTTTTCCACCCAAAATGCACTCTTGGTTTGCTATAATTGGACTAAGGATGCTGTTTTTAGGCCTCTCGGTGAATTCTTATTTTGCTGAGTTTGGATGCAAGTTGCAGACCGCCTCAATGACCCTTGGACGCCCTTGTTCCCTTGCCCCTATGCCTAAGGCTATTCCCTAAAGAGGCCACCCTAGCCAGCCCCTTCTTACCCTGGAGAGGTCTCCCCAACTGCCAAAAGGGGAGCCCCAGCGGCCTAGGCAATCTATATAAAGGGGTTCACCCCCCTCATTTTTCAACCGCTTGCTTCTTCTTTATTGCCTTATCCAGACCCTAGGAGCTGGGTTTTGAGTGTTAGGGAATGATGGAGAGTTTCGTGTGAGATCGTGTGAGTTCGTGGAGCAAGTTTTCCCGAGTATTTCTCATTTTTCTGCCTCTTTAAGCCTATGTAAAATGTTTTTATTTGTTTACTTTAAACCTTGTCTTTTTCCTTCGATTCCTTAT